>CAJDSM010001971.1:0-36612 GCA_903981925.1 Ostrea lurida
TTCTGTACTTTGGGGTCAATTTTCTCCTTTATAAATGAAAAAAAAAATATGCATTGTGATATGACACCCTATTCATTCTTGATTCATGGATATTCATGCATTATATATATTATATATGTATATATAAGGACGTTCCGTTGTGCGTTACAGATGGTTTTCAAATGTTTTCTGACTGATTGTTGTATTATGTGTCATTTCCGTGTTCCCTTTACTTTCCGCTAGCATATCAAATCATATCAGACTGCGATTTTCTGTCTGATCTCGGTAGTCACTGTGGCACTCACTCGATGTACATATAGATGTATATCTCAGCAACAAGGAATTTACCCTGCGTTCATCAGTATCGCGAATTCTTACATGCACTATATTATTACATTATTAGCAAGGGTGAACATTTAAACAATGTCTGGAAAATTCAGTGCAACTTGTTTCTCTTCATCACCGCCTACTGAATTTTTGTTTAAAAGAAGGTTTCCATGGCAAAGAGAAAAGGAAAAAGAAAAACATCACTAACAGCCTTTGAAAGATATGAATCATTTCAGACAAATATATTGATAGCGCACCGAATTAGAAAAGCTTTACTAAAAATACACTCACCCCAAAAATACAAACATTGCCGATTTGATTAAATATATTGTGGACTAAGTATGCAAAAACGGCTAAACTGATCAGATATCTTCCTCTTATCATGAAACTATGTACATATGTACATGTAACTAGTACACGCAAGTTCAAGCTTATTCTTTAATCTGACGAGTGTATTGAAATAAAACTTTATTTCGGCCCCTTCTAAACCCTAAAAAATCCCTGTTAACATGTTCAATAACACACGATGATAGTGTCTGTTATAGGATACGTTATTTAGGCTACGCCTGTTGTCCAATCCTTATGAAGTGTTTAATTCATGACATTCAATTTCACACTGGATTAAGAACAAAAAAGAAGGTGAACAATGGAATTGTTGAGTATTAATCAAAATAAATAACTGACTGGGTCCAGATTCTTAGTTTCTGATACATTATGCAAATGATAAAATTGCGCATCCGAACACATGTTCATCGTAATGTTTGACATTTCTCAACTGATGGTGAATATAACAGAAACAGATAGTGTATGATCAGTGCCAGGTGTTTCCAATTCAGACGTTTACACTAGACTCAGCGATCTGGGTTTTCAACAGGATATATCTACTTACTTATATTTATTTTCTGACCATGCATGGCCTATCAATTGAGAGGGGGAAGGGGGTCATCTTGATCTCTGTGTCCCCCAACCATCACAAGACTGGATTAAATCAATATGTCTAGACAATATAGCATTTGTTGCGTCTGTTGGTTACCAGAAACTAAAAAATAGATTTAATTTCCCTTCCCCATTTAAAAATGAAGGATCCCGGAATTTGATAGATGACAGTGGCGGATTTAGAGGGGGGCCCGCCCCCCCCCCCCCCCTTTTTGTGTGACCAAGCTTAATTATTATTGTATAGATATATAGCTAAATTAACCTCTAAAAGTAACTTTAAAAGCTCTAAAACCCGAGAGCTTCCGGGGGCTTCGCCCCCTGGGCCCCCACTTTGGTTCATCCCAGATCTTAAGCTTATTGGCTCCTTTTTCAACGGACCGCCCCCCCCCCTTTGACAAAATTCCTGGGAATCCGCCACTGGATGACACAATGCAGTGGTTGTCTTTGGGTCTATAACAAAGTATTGGTGGGATTCAGTTGAAGACCACCCCCCCCCCCCCAAGCTTTCTAGGTTTTGTCCATTAGAGGAATTGATTATTAGAACTGAAATTCATGTAGTGATATACTTCATTGCAATATGTGACACAACTATGTACTATTCATTGTCAGATGATAACATATTTTCGTTTCACCGTTTGTATAGGATATAATGACATTAATGAGGATGCTTAATGTATGAAATGAAACCGCAAAATTGTGCAACGTTCGCGACGGCATCCTGCTATACATGTAGTCTACTACATGTACATGTATATGTATGATAAGAAAAAAAAAAAGAGTTAGGTAAACATATGCATGGGTTGGAAAGAGGTGGAGGGCTGGGCGGGCTTTCGTTCGTCCTCTAATTACCTCACTATCTGACAGTATTTAATAAATTTTCATAATGATTAATTAAAAAAAAAATATTAATCTATCATCGATCTAGTTGAAAACAGCTAATGCTAAATATGCAATACCAATATTGCTACGCGCTCTGGGAAGTTCTGGCGCTGCAAATTCTTGTTTGTCTGGTATTTGACATTGGTACCGTCACCCACTCATGTCGCAGACAGTACATACCAAGTTTGGTACAGCACCATCAGAAAATTCAAAGCACAACAGTTTTCTTGGTTTAAAAAAAGAATCAATTAAATTACTCAAATTGACAAATTAAAGTGACTATTTTGCCAGAAATTTTCTTATCTCAAAAGGAAAACAAATAGTAATCACATGGCTCGTGAGGTGGTAGTAACAATCTGATTCCGACAAGTACGCCGTGCTAAGACATGAAAGCTTTTCTCTTCCTTGTTTCGTTGCCATAGAAACACACGTGTATTCTACACACGGGATTATTCTAAGTTGAGTTCGTTTGTAATTCACCTAAGAAAGATGGGGAAACAATGCAAAAACAAAGAAACAACAACTATCAATAGAATGTACTTCTAAGATTTGGTTAAAGTATGTAAGTGCGTAAACTGCAAAATAGCTAGAGAATATGTGCAAGAAACGGATTCTTTGATATGAAAATGAGTGGGTTTTGGTGGCTGACGCCCCTAAATTCGGCCATTGGAATCATCCAGTACCACTCTTTGACTCTCACAGACTCCAAAGAAGGATGTAAGGTTATCTGTCGTGCACATGACGTAGCACTGTAGGGGTTCCCATCGCTTGGAGATATACCCTCTCTGATAGGCTGTACCTTACATTCCGTCTATCTCTCTTCTCCAATTATTTGGCAGGCCAGGGTAAGTGTTTACTTCTGTGTAGCCTTTTCGAGACTGAGGGAGCTCTGGCGTTTGCAGTGAAAGCACTTCTCGTCTGCAGTTGAAGTCTTCCCCGTTCATTCCTTTCTGCTTTTGATATTCCTTTTATTTTGTAGTTTATTTGTAAGGACCACGTTATAACACATACAATACAGCCATGGACAGCATCAAGAAGAAGATGATCGCCATGAAAATGGAGAAGGAAAATGCTCAGGACCGCGCCGAGCAGCTTGAGCAACAGCTAAGGGATACGGAAGAGCAGAAAGCGAAGGTAAGATTTTCCATCCGATAAATGAAACATCAGGAACTATACTAAACGGATATTCTGATATTCTTGGACGCAAAGTAACTATACATTGATAAACGATGAAAGGTACAGAAATACCCTAGTTTACCATGTTTCCTGGCATATGATTTGGAATAATGAATTATATTGAATCCAACACGTTTGTTTGTTATAAGTTCTTTTGTGAGATTGCATGTTTTGAGTCTACAATGTGCTCAAGATTACATGTATAACAAAATGGAATAATTTACAGGCACGGGGCAGCCATCTTGAAATTTGATCGTATGCCCAGTACTGTTCCAATATATACCTATTTGGATTGACTGTCACCAAGCTAAAGCAAACTTTTATTTGCTATGTGTAGACATTTCATTTTAACCGCATACATAGGTGTTGTAAGCTAACAACATATGTGGTTGTTGTGCTATTTATTTGATACGTGTATGTTGGTATCTTTTCGAAAACAAAAAGTTGCATGTGCGGTTTTTTCTTTGTGCTACTCTTCGCAAAGCATGCACAACGCTCAAACACTTATCCATATATCATGTAAAATAAAATCGTAAAACTTGATCGAGTCCCCATGTACCCACATTTGTTAAATTCCGTTAAAAAATTCAGTTTAAACCACGGTTCCATTTTACATGTTCGCCATTCATGTCCCGGTGTTGTTTCTTTACAGATAGAGGAAGATCTCACATCACTGCAGAAAAAGCACTCCAACTTAGAAAATGAGTTCGACACAGTCAACGAGAAATACCAGGATTGTCAAACCAAGCTCGAGGAGGCAGAAAAGAAAGCTTCCGAGGTAAGCAGACGACGCTTATGACGTCACATCTCAGCATTTTTGGTTTCACTTCAAAAACATGTCGAAATGGTCATAAAACCCTTCCCTTTCTCCGTATATTGCATGGCTAGCTTATTCAATAGTTTGGACGCCCAAACTTCAGGCTTACTAGCTTTTGTGTGGATGACGTGTTTTTCATTACATGTATTTTAACATGTTTCGTTTTTAACTCGAACTTCATTGTCAGTGTTTCCAAAAAAAAAAAAAAAAAAAAAAAAAATGATTTTCGATATATTGTAATGTCTTTTGATATTGTTGGAATGCGGGCTACGATTGCACTTTTCTTTCAGTGTGTGAATGTGTGTGTTTTCACATGTTAGTTATAAAAAAAAAAATTAGAAGGATTTTAAGGATGGGATAATTGTTTACTATCAGTGGAATGTAGCGATGTGCTCGTGGTTAAATTTTCTGCACTTGAGAGCGTTTTGCTGCTACAGAGGTTTATCTGCCGTGCGGAATATAATCAGGCGCACCGTCTTACACCTGGATGTGACGTCACAGCTCCGTATATGGGAATGCAACGCGAAGAATGCTCTGCCAGTCACTGCGCCGGAACCGCGGATCAGTACGGCTTTGCCGATAATTGCTCTTACTCCGTCGCATCAGAACACTATTTTTAGCAAATAAAAACATTCAATGTGACCCCGATTAAGATTTCAAAACAAACCCCACGTGGTCATCGAGTTAGAAGATTTTGAAAAACTGGAATAGAAATGTAGGAAATTAGAATTCTTGAGGTCATTTTTTATCTGCAAAGTTTCCCATCAGTTCACTGAGTGGATTTTTTTTTTCAATCATGGAGAGGACCGGGGATTCGGACGTGACAGACCCCGCCAAATGGACGGAGATATGTGATAGCTTACAAGTGGACACAGATTTAGGGACTGGGCTTTCACAAGACTCGATGGTTAGTATGTCGTCCTCGCAACTTTCACAAGAGTCAGTGGCTTCTACGCATTCCATGGACATTACGTCGGATTTATTAACCGCAGAAGTGTCTGCAAGAAAAAAGAAAAAATCGGGAACAAAAAAAGTGAAAAAGAAAAAGGACAAGGGTTTAAGTGATGGAGAAACTGGAGAGAAAGTTAAGAAAAGTAAAAAAGACAAAACTAAAAAGAAAAAAACAAGGTCTTCGTCCTCTGTACGGCCGGAACCGGAAGGTGGGAATCCCGTGAACATTCTACCGATGGACGAATATGACCGAGTGATATACAGTGACGATCCTTTGTTTTCTGACATGGAGATCAGTGAGGAAGAGGAACCCAACCAAAAACCTAGGCGTCCCTCCCGCCCCGGGGGTCTGATGTTTTCATGTTTGTCCCTGGGAATCCAATCGAACACAATGATTAAATATGCCATTATAGGAACAGAAGTGCAGAATATTTTAAAAGTGTCTTTGAGACGGGTATGCTATCCCAATAAAATGGAGTTAATGTGTGATGTTACCTGATTTTTTGAAAAGATCTTTTTAATTTTTCTTTCTTTAATCTAGATACTGCATTTATATAACCCTGTTAGTATTTATAATTACTTTGATTGTGTAAGTGGAGGTTTGCGCAAAGCTATTGGAGTTTTACCAAAAATTTTTATTAGCGCTGTGAGAGGTTCACAAAACAGCGCACCTTTGCTTCCCGCATTTTCAATAATTTCCACCAGTTTTCTCATTGTGTGTCGGTTTCAATTGCTCATTTTCTTATTTGTTGTGTGGAAGTCTTCTTGATCATGCGCCAGATAAACAGATTTGCAGAATCCTCCCTGTTCCCAAAAATAGACCGAGGTAACATGATTCCCTCGCAGAAGAAACACATGTCGGGGATTTATGGTGAAAGCACAGTGTCTGTATTGCACACAGCGGTGGCCCCTCCTTATGAATTAAGCCGGTGCGCGTAATCTGTAGTCCGGTCGCGTGCCGTAAGACAATAATCGACAGGGGTCATATTCGGTCAAGCTGAAAACAATGACAGGCGTACACTTATTTTGACATGGCTTTTACAAGTAGAAATATTCTGTTTATAATTAAATTAATTTAAAAAAAAAAATTAGAAATCGCTTTGCAAATTGTTTTAATTCATTATAAATTTTGAGTTCACTTAGTTCTATAAATTTTAAAAAGTTTCTAGATTTCATATGTCAAAAGTAGCTTAAATTCTTTTATATTCAATTCTTTTATAGCATGTTGAAATAATTCATGATTTAATACTATTTGGAGTGGACACAGATGAAAAGGGGGAAGAAAATCTCTCAAATCAATTTCACTTTGAGTTTACGAACACCAGGCAAGAAAAAATAAATGTTAAAAAATATAATATATTATATTAAAAAACCAAAACTCCATATTTGGACTAAGATATACGAACAAGGGTGTAAGAACAAATCATTACATAGCCAGGTAAATATTTTTGGGTTCACTTGGTCATGTGACATTAATTTGCATACTATCATTAGCCATTGATGGGACAGGGCGCGTAGTGATATTCATCGCAAAAAAGTTAACACAGGAACTCGACAGAAGAGTGTCGTTTTGATTTAGTTTCGATACGTGTAATTTTATTTGACGGATTACTCTAAGTTAGCAAAGAATTATACATAGGATTATATATTGATTGGCAAAACTATATTGACGCGGAAGAATAAGGAATTAGAGTGAAGCGGTTACGTGACCGGCGAAAACTTCAACCATATTTGTGGATTTACTAACTAGGACAAATAACTTTTTCAAAATGTCGATGGGAGGTGCAGGAACGCTAAAAGCCCTTAAGGACAAAATGGGCGCTTTAAGGGAAGAAAATGACATTCTAAAGGAAAAACTTGAAGTTCAAATGCGCATCAATGAGGGTCTAAAACAGGATAAAGAGAATGTAGGTGTTGGCTGTACTTCATTTCCGCTCTTAATGCATTTCGAATTTCCTCGAGTTGTAAAGCATGAGTTTTTTCATTGAATGCTGTATTTTTGTGAATGTGTGATATGTAATGTTACATTGTATCAGTTCTGTCGACATGTAGATCTATTTTGTGTCTGCCTATTCATTTTCATCGTTAAGAGTAGATCGAAAAAAAACACTTGATGAATGCTTGAATTTTGCCCTGTTGGTAGATAGATCTTCAGTAATTTTAAAACGGATGGTTGGCGTAATTTCCCCAAAACTCACAACCTGACATTCTGATTGCAATAACTGATGATTGCTAGAAAAGTTAGCTGTTAATATTGCTTGGTGCAATCAATAAATCATAGAATGAGTAAGGCTATCAATATACTTGTTCCAAGGGTTTCACTACCAAATATTCCTTTTCACTGGTAAAGGATGACAGTGCTTTTTTTTTGGTTGCTTTTTTGGGGGGGGCGGCTTTTTTTGGTTGTTTTTTTTTTTTTTTTTTTTTTTTTACCACAGTGGAAAATTTGTAATGACCCATGTTTAAGAAAAAGATTTCAAAAACTCTGGTTTTCTAACATGTTATTTTATAAATGGTCTGTTGTCTATATTTTTGCATAGTCACAATTTCCCCCCATAAATGGCCTATGAGACCTGTAACAGTATATTTTGGGAGGGGTTTCTTAATCAGGATATATGGGTGTGGATAATCAGGGTTTTTTATAAACAACCAGCCAGACGACCAGATATTTTGTTGGTCTAGTAAAATTGTTTGGTAGTGAGTTGTGAAAAATTGTTCATGCCCAAATGACTGATAAATTGTGAAATCTTGAGATCTTGGGGAGGGGGGGGGGTATAGTGCACTGAGAAATAGAGAGGAATCGTGTTTATCATTTCAAGGGTCAGGAGATGAGTATTACATTATTGATGTCTAGTATTATTATATAATTTATAACTTGTACCATATCAAGGAAAGCCATGGTCAACCATAGTTTACCAAATTCTACTTTATGCAAGGTTTGATCTTGCAACTTACTTTGGCATTCTTTTTATAACAACAACTATCATTTTCATCATGAGGGGTTTTGCATTGTTCTCTGTGTAACATGACATAGAATGTAGTGATTTTAACAAACATTTTCTTATAAACAAACACAGTACTTCTGTCTTCAAATCGTGTGTGTGGGGCTCATGGACATGTTTGGCAGTGCTGATAAAATTGCTGTGTTTGTACTAAGGAAGGAAGGCTTGAGATTTTATTTCCTCTTTATGGCAGCGAGGAGAGCAATTACACACAGCCTCCTTGTGAAATCCCATTCATTTCCCCCTTTTAAAATTTTTAGATGAATTAAATTCTTGATTATCCAGCTTTTTGTACATTGTATATCAATTTGAAAGTGAGTTAATGATAACAAGGAAGGGAGTAGGCCGACTGCGCTATGTTAGATAGTGACTTTTGTTTGTGGAAATATTTATCTTTTTCTGTGTATCTTTGGTTTGGGCTATCTCTTAGGCTGTAAACTCAGTCACTATTAGAGGATGACCTTATAAACTCCATGATGACCCCATAAAATCCATATTTATTACCTCTTGTACATAAATAAAAATACACTAAGCAAGACCCACCACTATAAAAGGAAATTACCTTAGGTAATGATAGTCTTTGTATAGTGACTAATATGATAATTGTATGTTGATTAGGACTAATGCATTGTAAGGTGATATTTATTAATGAATAAGAGATTCCACCATAGACATTCATTGATAAAAAATGCATACCTGAATTTTTAAGTTCATATTCTATTTATCATATATTCAATTACACATTCATGATGATTTTACATGCCCTGGGACCTAAGAACACATGTTTATTGACAAACAACATAACTTATTCGAATCCTAGTAAACAGTACGTTGTCTAATGACTAGAGGAATTTGCTGAGAAAGTCATAACATAAACAGGAACTTGAATCATGGAGTGAACTAAACCTCCTGATGCCTTGTAATATTGTTACCTGGGGACTTCACTGTTTTAATCACTATCAAGTTAATGACTGTAAATTTATACAGAAGTATAGACACTTTTAGACTTGTGAATTGAACTAGTCAAAGTGGCTCGAGGTCCCATCCCCAGGCCCAAAAAACACACGACTCAGGTGTTTTGACGGTGAATCAGTTCCATCTCGTACAATATTATTACAATATAAGGTTTCTTCTCATTGAATTATAGTTTACCTGCGATTTATGTAAATAGGAGGATATTTATTTTAACGGTTTAAACTTTCTCTCGCCTGTCTGGGCGATGGAGGAATGTGTTGGTATGAAGGAGGCGTGTACAGTAGCAGTGACCTTGTGAGTCATAGATTTCAAACTCCCTTCCTCCTCCTCAACGTTACACACAGCCTTATCTGTGGAGCTGCTAATGGTGATAAAATACTGCTGTAATATGTTTGTGCCCCTCATGTTTTATAAAGTTAGGAAAATGAATCATATTTCTTTTTACATTCCCCACCTAGCTTAGGTCAGCTTTTGCATTGGCTGGGAGATATAATTTGTTCGTGTGTTGCAGTCCTTTGTTAGTTTTGGTACACACTGTAGAAGCCTTGCTACAAAAACTGCCCCAGAGCAGGCTTTGTGCGTCGGAATCCCATGAGAATGGTCTATATGGAGAGTCCTGGCTTTTGATCTGGATTTCTATGGAGATTAACTTGATTAATTGTTCAGCCAAGTTAATTGTAAATTTTCCAAAACATATAAACATGTCTTCTCACACACACCACTTGTTGCAAACATAGTTAACAAAAATTTTGTGATAAGGGTCATAAAGCCAAGTGGCAGTAATTTTTTGTTTAAATACTTTTCCCTCTAATCTGATACACATGTTTATGTCAGGCAGTATAGATTGGTGTTTTAATACCTGCCCAGCCAATGACTGGTGTGGGTTTGATTTATACAGCCTTTAGTCATGGTTAAGTGATCTTTGTTGAATATTTAAACTTGACCCACTATGACAGTGATATAATGCATCGTTTTGGGATGAATGTTAGGAATCTGGGCTTGAATTAAATTGCGTCAACATAAGGATTGTTTATTGGATTTGGAGGCCACTTTAAAACTACTCTAGAACTATTGTACTGAGACCTAAGAATGTCGCTGCATGCATTCCCAATGTGTGTACAGATTGTCATTTTCTTTAGTTCAAAAACCTATGACTGGTGAGAATGTTTGTATGATTTAAAAATATATCTGCAGATGATAACCATTGGTTGTGTTAAGGATATGTTAAGGATTGGTTGTGTTTAAGGATATGAGCTATCGTACTGAGACCATAGAATGTCTGCATGTATTCCTGATACATGTACAGATTGTCATTTTCTGTAATTCAGGAACTCAAGACTTTAACAATATTTATGTATGATAAAAAAAAAATCTTCATAGATGAAAACCACCTGTTCTTTGTTAGTCTGCAAGGATATGAAAAGTTAAGAAAGAAAATCCCCCAATAATGAGTTTTGTAATAGAACAGTGAAGTAATTTACCATAAGTTTTGATATTGTACTTTGAAATTCTAGACATATAACCCTTTTCAATCCAATTTAAAGAATACAACTTGTTATGTATTGTAATAAGTTATATATGAGAGGTTTGCCAATTTTTGAGTATATTTTTTTAACCAATTGAAAGATTTGATGAACGGCTTTTGTCAATTTTGATATATATTTTTTTAACCAATTGAAATTTGATGAAGGCTTGTGTCTTGATTAATAACTTTGAGATGTAGACTGGACTATTGCTGTTGTAGGCTGAACAAGAGATTCAGGGTTTCAACCGTAGGATCCAGCTCCTGGAAGAGGACATGGAGAGGTCAGAGGAGCGGCTCCAGAGCGCCACAGAGAAGTTGGAGGAGGCTTCCAAAGCCGCAGACGAGAGTGAAAGGTACCACTTTGTTCCGATTCTCTATATCATAAAAACACACACATATATCCACTATTTCAACATTCTGTACGTTGATAGCCATTGTAACTCCAAGCACATTAGAAATAGAATATACATTTTAAAAAAAAAAGCTGCATATTTAATTCTCTATGATATAGATACTATATAAAGGCTTTCAGATTTTGTTCTCATTTATGAATATTGAACCATTATCCAGAATAATCTGACATGTATGTATTTACTCAATGCTATAGTTGTATCTGTCACGCAACTTGAGATGCAATGTTTGAAATATTGTTCTACTATTAATATTTACTTGTAAACTCTGTGCACCAAACCAAACCTACACTGACTATCTGCACTCTGGGTCTTTTCATTGTCATTAGAGAGGTGATATTCCTAGAATTTATGGGGAAATAAGACATTTTTATTCTGAGAATGCATTCATCTGCCAATGGCAAAAAATATATGTATGATATTAATGGGTGTTACATGTANTCCAAAACTTTGAAAATTAATCAAATACATAGATATTTGTATGATATTGGTGGGTGTTGTGTACTTGGTTTGGTGTGCAGGGTACCTGTACTAAGCATGACACAACCGGAAACCTTCAGTACCGGAGAATTCAATAATGCTGTAAAACCATTGGGGCGGAACTACGAAAACAGCCCAGTGTGCATTCCAGTAGATAGAATTGATTTTCTCTGTCTATGAATGTTTTTTACAGTTCAGGTGATGGGTTGTGTGGTTATGTATGTATTGAATTCTCTGTTGTGTTTAGTACTGAGGCGTTTTGTATCAATACTACCCTGAATCACTGTTGAAACATGCAAAAATGACTTTTTTGGGATGGCACATGTATTTGTTGAAGATTAGAATGTGGGATGTAGGGAATATTGAGTGGTTCTGTCTTAATTAAAGCCATATCTAATGAATTTATATATCTAAGTAGCAATGTTTTCCAAAGGGAATTGGCCTTGGGAAGTGTACAAGTTATTAGTTAATTCACAGATCTATATTAAATTTTCCCAATATATTAGAATAGGACTAAGATGGGGTTTCCTCTATCATTAAAGTTAAATCCCACCAATTCACAGAGGGCCTTTTGTTTGGATTTTGGATAATTAATGTTCTCCAAAAACAGTGGGAAACGTCTAACAACCGAACATCAGCCATGTAGCTGTGCAATAGAACTTTTTAAAATCTTGACATGTATTAGTTAAAGACCAGGGTAGAGAACTAATATAGCATGTGTCTGCACGTGTTTGTATATTGTATCATAATGTCTAAACTCTGTCGGTAATATGTGAATTGTAAGTTGTAAATGCAATCAAAACTCCTTAAATGTCTCGCACACTCATCATAGATCTCGGAGGTAATATGATGGCACAACATTAGGTACATCATAGTTGATAATGCATCAAAATTCTTATAGATGCCATCACATTACATCTGAGCTCTATTCCGCGAGCAAGAGATATTTGAAGTTTAGGTTGTTGCAATTGTGTACAAGGTGAAATCTGTTTACAATTAAATATAAGGCCATTCAAAGTAATTGTGATATTCACATGATTTCGTATTAAATAAAAAAAAATTCTTAAAATATATCAAATTGGATATTGGAGATAATTCAAATTATGTAGAGAGATGGGTTTGAAAATATATTCAATATTCACAATGCTCTGAAAGATTTCACCTTTATATATAACCTCGAGAATGTAACCAGTTACGACATGTAGATCAAAAGTGAGACTGGGTAAGTTCTCTATAGAAAATGCTAGTGATTCTGACAGTCATCCACAAAGGGACTGTTGCAATACACGAACATTTTCTGAGTCGTGATTCTGTATACTCTAGCTTGGGTAGTTTCAATATGTCTCTAATGCCAAAGGGTGGTGGAAAAGACAGAAAACCTCATCATTGGTCAAATTAACTTCAAATGGACAACTGTTTCAATGAAAGCTTTCAGAGTTCTTAGCCTGTGATTTCAGTAATCTTTGAAACTCTTTGTAAACAAAAGCTTCTATATAATTACATCCTCTGTTACTCTACACATCAATTTAGAAAATCTTGCAATCATTAAATATCTGCACTCATCTACCAAAATTAAAACACTCCCATGTAGTGGCTTCTTTATCTTTCCAATAAAAGCTGAAATTTAATTGGCTAACTAGTGATGCTAATAGAGTGTTTTACCCAATGGCATTAGAGGTCGCAGAACCCTAGAAAGCCGGCAGCGAACAGATGAAAATCGAATGGATGACATGGAAAGCAAAATGCGACAACTGACCGACGTCGCTGACCAGTCAGAGAGCCGATATTCAGAGGTAATAACGCCCACAGCCAAAACGTTACTGCATGTTCTATCAATTTTTAAACAGAGCCCGACGATGCTTAGAAAATAAGAGTTTATTGGACGATGGACGAATAGACCAACTTGAAGGAGGCATGAAACAGATGGAACTAGTGGCCAATGAGGCCGAACGGAAATACGAAGAGGTATGTAGCCATGGCAATTCCATGGTGACGATTGGATGTTGTGCTAAGAAGGAAGTGGGGGTACCTTAAGGTTTGTGTGACTATTAATAGACACTTGATTTCTTTTTCATTTGTAGATGTGGATAACTAATTTTTTTCTTTTTTCTTTGTTTTGTTTTAGGGTGTATAATCATGCATGGTGTGTTAAGTTTGGGTTTGTGAAACTAATGTATTTTCTTTCCTTCTTATTTGTTTGTTTCTGGCAGAGGGCGGAAAGTTTTAGAGAGCCGAAGTTTTGCTGATGATGAGCGCATCGATGCTTTAGAGGCACAACTTAAGGAGGCTAAATACATAGCAGAGGACACTGACCGCAAATACGACGAGGTCCAATTCACAAATCCTCATAATCGCTAAAAACACATAACGCATGCCACGCCTAACATTCGTTATGTCACTTTAATCACTGTAATCCCTGTAGCAGCTCCGCTTCTTTTCTTTGATGTAAAATTCTCTGAAGAATTTCAACTAAAACATTAGGGATGCTCCAATCTCGATGACTCTTCCCAGAGGTATCCTCATGGCAACCAGTAAAGTCGAAACCACTGTCTCATGAAAGACGGCTCTGTGGCTTGTAGTTTACTAGGGGTAGAATTCGTGTGTGTGATGCCACTTTAATTTAAAACAATGTCTTCTTCCCGTAGAAACCGAAAGGTCTTGGAAAACCTCAATAACGCTTCAGAGGAGAGGACCGATGTTTTAGAGAAACAACTTACCGAGGCCAAGTTGATCGCAGAGGAGGCCGACAAAAAATACGATGAGGTGAAGCACGTGGTCCGAGACTCTCCCAATGCTATGCAGCAAATTTGTTTCATGTATAGTTTTGATTTCATGCATCTAGAAATCATTGTTGGTGGGTTGAATTGCATTTTGGGGAAAAGAACATAAGACTGAATTTCAGTGAACCTGCTATCATATGAAATAAGTTTGTATCACCATATGTATCGGTGATTCGGTGGTATAGCAGGGTTGGAGAGTCGTGCATCCCTCAGTGAATGTTAATTGTTTGGACATGCATCAAAACCGTGTTTTGTTTTCTCCCACTGAAAGTCCATAACACCAGAGACAATGAAAATAATGCAGTGTGTACTGAAAGTAGGCGTTTTTTCTTGTGTTGAAATGTTTAGAATGAAATAGATCATAATGTTCTCTTTTCCATATTGTGATGTCAAAACTGAGAAGACAGCAGATTAATATGATTTTAGCTTTTGAGATGGCCCATAATCACAGATCTATGAAACAGAGAACAAGCAGCCATCATTCCCATAGTTTAAACTTTCACTTTTTTCTATGATTTTGAAGCATATTTATTTGTTATCTTTTCTGATGAAAAATTCAATCTCTTCTATAATTGATTTTTATAAATTTTGTCTGACTAGGTCTTGCATCGTGGAAACAAACTATTGGAATGCATGGCTACATTTACTAACTTAGAATCCCTGATATATTAATTAACACAAATACTTTGTGGTACATGAAGGATAGAGGCTGTAGAAAGTCCATGCTAATCATTGTTTTCTAAAACTTTAATAGAAGCTTTTTCGTTGCAAAGCAATCTTTGTGAAAATATAGTAATTGATATTTGAATGTTTAAATAACTTGTATCAGCTATACAAACCAAAGTAGGAATTCCATGTTCTGAAGAAAAGTTGACATCCCTTTTTAAAAAAAAAAGGGGGGGGGGGTGAAACTTAGATATCTGCATGTTTTAAATTATTTGATAGTACTTTCTTTGTTGCATAAATAATACCATACTGAAGGGCTACACTAAGAGAACTGGTTGTTTTATCACATACAGGTACCTTCATGTATCACAGGGAATGTGAATATATTTACAGGTGCATCTTGGGAATGCTGATATGGACCACTGTTCTGTAGTTAATTATTTATCAGTAATTAGATATGAAGAACTTGCTGGTATGAACTGACAGGTGCTTTAGAGATATAAATCATCTAGTTTCACATAAATCTGCTGATTTGCCTCTTTAAAGCACTTCTTTGCTTTTTTCACCTATTTAATTTTCAGCCTGACATCCATATGGTGAGATGGATACAAATCTTTTTTATTTATTTTTTAACTGTGAAATATTGAATCAGGCTGGAAATGTTGGTACTCTAAATTTCTGAAGTTTATTTTTTTTTGGGGGGGGGAGGGGGGGTTCTAAGAAACTGAATTTTCCCTATCAGGCCTGGATTTCTTGGAAACAAGTTTTAGTCAAATCTTAGTTAAGATTCTGAGATTTTACTCAAATTTTGACAGTTCACATAAAAAAAATTCAAGCTTAAGTTCAATGTTTTTGTTCAAGAAATCCAAGCCGAGTGTATCAAATTAAAGGTAAAGTAAAGAAGTCTGCCATTAACTCTAAAGCTACAGAATTTAGGAGAAAATGATACGTGCATTATTTATGGATGTTAAATTATTTTGAAGATTTGTTCATTCCTGTTATGAATTTTAAATATTTATTCTGTTTTATTTCTCATGTTGTTTGTTAATATTGAATCACAGTATCTCTATATATAAATATATATATAATTTATCTTTTTGAAAGATATTTATATAACTGCATACATTTGTGTGTTGAATATGTAATGTGTAGCTCAATAAGTCAATTACATAAGAATGATGAAAGTTTTAAGATTTGAGCTACATATTATTTGTTTTATTGTTTTTATGTTGTTGTTGTTTGTGATAGCAAGGCATGAAATTTAAAGGTTTTGTTCTAATACTAACATGCAATAATTTAAAAAAAAAAATTGTGGATTAAATCTTGAACCAAAAAAAAAAAAAAAAAAAAAAAAGATGATTTATGAAAACGGAAAAGTACCACCTGTATAATCACAAGTTAAAAGCTTTTATGTGAAAGAAATGTTATATATAAGTTTGCCAAATAGATTTCATTATTTTCAAAGATTTTAGAATATTTGATTGACCAGAATTCCCCTCTCTTTGGCTCTTTAATTTATTGTCTGTATGTCTGTCTGTGTCACAGGCAGCCCGTAAGCTTGCTATCACAGAGGTGGACCTTGAACGCGCAGAGGCAAGACTCGAAGCCGCAGAGGCGTGAGTATTCAAAGGAATCGTGAGAATAAACTCGCCTTGTATGTGATTCCTAGGAATGCCTCCCGAGTTGTGTCCTTAGTTAGTCTCATTAACATTGGCTGTGTGTTTGTGTGTTTTAACTCCAGTTATGACCAGATTAACATTTTGTAGGCTGCACGAAAATTATGTGTACTTGAAGGAGAATTAGAAAGAGCTGAAGAACGTTATGAATTAGCAGAAAGGTTTGTTACAGATATTTACTGTTTCAAATGTCTCGGGTTATTAGAAGAATGTTACCTGAAAGGTTGATAACAGTTATTTTTAAGTTTGTTTATTGGGTAATTTAATTATCTTAGGTTTATATCAAAAGAACATTACTAGAAAAGACAAAGACAATTAATGTTAATTTGTTTTTAAAAAATGTGAAAGAGAATTATATTAGGCCAAAAAAAAAAATAGGTGTGTTTCCAATTACATATCGAAAAAAATGTAGGGTCGGGGGTCGGAATTTTTTTTTTTTACTTTTATTTTTTATTCACTATAATTCGGTACAAATTTGCCTTGCATCACCAGGAACGAAGTGTATTCACAATAAATACGTTTGTGTGTACTGACATGTGACATCCGAGTGTTCAGTATGGGATTAAAAATAAATTAAAGCAAAAAAAATGACATTTTGACAACTGATTTTACCCTATTTAAAAGTATTTAATACACGAGTCTGTCTTCGGAAAGCACGAAGGACGCCATCTTGGATTTGAATATCGTGCCCGAACTTATTAGAGATCGAAAAACGTAGTGTAAGAGAATATTAAGGACAGGAATTGAGTAAAAAAAATTAGGGTCGGGAGAAAATTTTAGGGTCGGTCGGGTAATCGGAAACACACCTAATTTTTTTTTTGGCCTTACAGAGGAGAGGATTTATGCATTTTGTACAGTACATGATTTACTAATAGAAAGTCCCATGTGTGAAATTTGCATGGATTTATAAAGCATGAATGAGCATCTTTGGGTTGAGAAGGGGAAAGCTGCTTCTCAGATTAAGAAGACTTCTGAAGTTTGTAATGGGGGGTGGGGGGGGGTATATAAAGGGGAAAATTGACAACAATCAATGCAGTTACATGCAAACATTATAAATTGGGAAATTAGTGTCTTTCAAATTTTTTTTTTGGGGGGGGGGAGCATTAAATATAAGAATAGGAATTCTTGCAGAGGATGGATAGAAATTTGGTGAAAAAGATGAATGAATTTTTTTCATACATTTTGTGCAAGAAGTTTGAATTGGGGTGTATGGGGAAGAGATAGGGACTTGATTGTGAGAGTGCATGGATTGCTAATAGTTGTATGTTTTTGTTGTTTCCTATTACAGCAAAGTCAAGACCTTAGAAGATGAATTGCATGTAGCCACTAATAGCCTTAAAGCTTTAGAAATTTCTGATGAAAAGGTATGTTATTGTATCCTCCAATAGGCCAGTCTGACCTCTATGGAGACACAACCCTCTGTTGAGGTCTGGCTAGGCTCCTGTAACTTAAGATCAAACTTGTGTCTATACATTGGGCAGAACGGTCCAAATAAGTAAGTTTCAACCCCAATTATACCTAAGCATGTAAATTGCATGCCATGTGTTTTGTTGTGTGCTGTTCTATATTTGGACTGCCTAAGCCCAGTGTGTATACACCGATCCAGTCTGGATGTTTTCCAATTTGGTGAAGTGTCGTGGCAATTTTCCCCCCAGAATTCTCTTTGGGTTGGCGTGGCATGTTGTGATGGCGACTGGCTGCATGCCCCTCTGGGTCCCAGTGTTGTGTGCATTCAGTTCAACTGTCAAAACTCAATTTCATGTACATGTAAAGGATTGCAAAATAACAAACTATAGTGACATATTTTATGATAGGAAAAATGTAAAGAAATATTCTCTCCATTGTAAATTGATACCAGAATGTCCTTTAAATGTCTGTCGGCTATTTCTGTTCTGGCAAGGAATTAATCTGTTAAGGAAATGGATACTCGTTAATGCAAAAATAATGAAATTGAATTTAATTTTGCAATTTTTAAAAACTGCTATAAAGTTATGCTGTCACAGTGTAGAAAGTTTACTGTTTTACTGTAAAAAAAAAAAAAAAAAATACCAAAAACAACAAAGAAAAGCTCCCCAAAAGAAGTGAAATTGATGTAGGCCAACAGACATGCCCAATAACCCCTGCTATTGTACCATTACAGCAAAGTTTATGAACTAGAGGAACAACTCTCAGTTGTGGCTAACAATATCAAAACCCTGCAAGTTCAAAATGATCAGGTAAGGGGGAAATAATCCAGACTGGATCAAACAGGGTGCATCTTCACTGGAAACCGAAAGGCCGAGTCAGAAACCAGCTCTATGCAAAAGTAATGCTAGGTCAAATTCTGTTTGGGAGTCATTTGGGAAAATAACTGGAAAATGTTTTTGTGTAAAATTAAGGATGAATGTTTAGACAAATTTATTAAAAACACCGAAACATGGAGCAGGTTCTTGGAGAAAAGGTGCTGTTGGTGTTCTGAAGTGGAGCTGCAGACCTGCAATATTGTTTGGAGATGTTGGTCTTAATTTCTGATATTGCAGGAAAGTGTTGGAGTTGGAAGAAGAGCTTAAGGTCGTTGGCAACAATATGAAATCATTGGAGATCAGTGAGCAAGAGGTATAAATTAAACACACTCCCAGTGTACCTCAGCTGATGTGCATGATGATGTATGCAGGCCTCAAAGCATGCTCACATTTGGTTACATCAGAATCGACATTGACCTTTTTAATTTTTATTTTTGGTTACCTTATTTGTCCATGTGGAAAACAGCAAATATGTTGTTTTGTTTATTCAAAAATGGGTAAATATTTATGCAAGACTATTGAACATATAGAAAGACAGGGTTGTTGTAGATGCAGATTTTTACACTAGCACATTCCTACTTATCTATAGTGCACTATCAAATTCCTAGATGTACAAAACTTGAGAGATGAACAGGACCGATTAAAAACTTCCACGCATGTCTAGATCCTAAACATCTAATCCTGTTGGTGTGTGAATCAACCTTGATGCAGAGTTAAAAGAGAATAAAAAGAAATTGAATTGAGAGAGAAAAAAGAATTTTTTAGAAACAGCTTGCTTAAGTTACTTACATTGTGGAAGGGTATGGGTATTAAAACTCTTGATATTTGAAATGTAAGGTTTTGGTACATTCACTAGTCTTGCATTTATATCCCTATGAACCTAAAGGATTTGTAAAATGTGATGTTTTAACATCAGACAGATTATGTTAAGATATCCACTTGGACCACTACAGTACAGTCACCATTTGTCCAAAGACCAACAACTTGTTTGACCTACTCTGTTGGTGTTTTTTTATAAAGTCGACAAGAGAGTATTATAGCAGATCAGTCCATTACTTGCTTGTGAACGCAGAGAAAAAGTAGATGTAGAAATTCATGTTATGTTGATTTTATGGAATTCAAAGGAATTTGCAAATGTGTATTATTTGGTTTAGAAAAATAGATATATTTTGGTATTAATGGAAACCAGAACAATTTCCACAAACACAAATATTGTATCTGATGTGAATTACAACCAGATGTAAATTTCCACATCTATAGTACTGGTTTTTGGATTCCCAAGTAGATATCAAGCAACTGATGGACTCTCAGAGTAAAGAATTGACCTGAATATGTGCATGATATAGCTAGAATCGGCAGTGATGTTGACAACTGAAATATGTGATAGCTGTCAGAAATGTGTTTGAGTAACTCATCTGTAATTCAGGGTGGCCGGGATAGGGTATTTTCACCTTGGGTAACTTGAGCTGTAATTCGAGGTGGATGGGGGGAGGGTATTTTCACTTTGGGTAACTCGGCTGTAATTTTTAGGTGGGGGAGGGGGTATTTTCACCTTAACTAGTGTTGTATCCATCTCGCTGTGCTTTGTGTCAATGTTATGTTTAGCTACATTCCATGCTAAGAGCAAATTAATTCTTCTAATGCAAAATTACAGCAAAATAAAGCAAAAACAGGAGAGTGGTCTTTGTCTTAAACAGGTTCATTTTGCACATTGCATGATGAAATTGTATTCTGTAATTATATGATTTTGTAATCAAAGTTCATTTTAGAGATCAAATATTTGCGAAAACTAACCTTTTGAAACACTAGAGTTTTAGTGCTATGATGTCAGTATATTTTCTGTGCATGATCCATACGTAGTTTTTTTTTTTCTTCGGTGTCATTTTAGGAGTGAAAATGAGCATGGAATAAATTATTAGAGCTGCCCTCCAAAATAAGCTCATACTATTCATCTGTTGATGAATGCCTAATTTTCAGAGACTAAGAATACTTTTGGGCTTATGCAAGATGAATGGGAGGGTGCATAACTATTGTCTAACAACACTGACATTCTTGCTTCACATATTTCAGTTACATTTATTTAAGACAAAAAATATAATTTACTTTGAAACCAATGTGGTTGTATTTTTTTTCCTTCAAAAAACTATAGGTACATAATGATTAATCATAATCCTTTTCGTTTCAGTGCAACTTAAATAGCAACATTATTCAAGATACAATCAGTTCTATTTCTAGAAAATAGAATTAATTTACTTCAGTATCTCTTTAGTTTTACTTGAAGGCATGTTTGACTGTAAATTTCAGGCTTCACAAAGAGAAGACAGTTATGAGGAAACCATTAGAGATCTTACACAGAGGTTGAAGGATGTAAGTTGCATCTTGTTATGTTCTGTTTTATGCTAAATAAAAATTTCTGAAATAGTAAATTGCACTAAAAAATTTGAATTTTATTCGAGAAATTGTTTTATTTTCATCTCTTTGACTAATATGTTTCAATATGTCTCCAGTGCAAGTATATATGTATTTTACGCAGCCTTTTGTTGTCAGTGTTTGCAGCATGAGCTGAGAGGAAGGGTTTATTTTTCGAACTTGATTGCGTCTTTTCCTGTAAACTCTCAATTAAGTGGTGTTTTTCATTTACTACTGGTTGTGTGGTTTTGTTGTATAATGTGAAAGTCCCTCTCCACAGGCCGAGAACCGAGCCACTGAAGCCGAACGAACCGTATCCAAACTTCAGAAGGAAGTAGACAGACTTGAAGGTAGGCCCCGGCATGCCCAGCGGAGTTATCCCCCCCTGTGTGCCCTCAGTCAGCTCCACCTTGTGACAGTTGTATCCAACTTTTACTGTTGGTTGTAATAAAGTGCCTCTGAAAACATTTATGGTCATAGTAAAAGCTGTCATCAAACTCGTAGCATTTTTTATTAGGAATTATAATATTAGCCCACAATTAAACTTGGATACACTTAAACAACTGGAGCTGGCAGCCAAATTAACTAATGTTTTGTTTTCAGCAAGTGCCTGGCAAGGAGTTTGCATTGTAGAGAGTTACAAACACTAAAAGCATGAGAATGCCAAGTGGGTGTTTTGTTTGGTTAGATATAAAAATGGCATTAACTTTTACAACAGAGCCAGAACCGGGCTGAGATTGCGGAGAGACAGGTATACACTCTCCAACTAGAAAACGATAAACTGTCAGGTAACGATCACACCCCAGCACTGTTCATCGTCAGTGGCTTCAGATGCTGTCAAATCTCTCTACTGCCTTCTTACCTCTTGTTTTCGTGAATAGATTTTTTGATTTCTTAAATGGTAAGAGCTTTAGAGCAAAGTAACATAGTTGTAGAGGATGTAGATTTTATTCTTGAATAATTTTTTTTGTTGATGAAATAAAAAGATAAATTCAGAATATTTTTTTCTATTGAAAGATATGTAAAGTTAAAAATAGTGTTTAAGAAAATTTGATGATAAATGATGTGCTAGGATCACTCTAGTTGTTTGCCCTTTGAGCACGCTCACTCTCTCCTCGTGTGGTCTCTCACTTCATCGTGCTTCCTCCAGTAAGTATCTGTACTGATCGACTATGATGACATTGTGAATATTGTCAAATTGTGTCATAGCTGAATTACTTTCATTATTATTAATATTGTCCATAATATTAATTGAAGTATTTCAATTAATTCTTTTGCATATGAAACTGTTTGAATTTGGCATTGAGTCACATTTTCTTGCCCACATTTCTACACTCTTCTTAAGTAAAAAAGGAAAGAAAAAAAGAAAAAAAAAAACCACACACGCATAAAATTTGTTGTCATAAATACAAACGTAATTTGTGTTTTGTGTGTGTTTTTAATTAATTAACAAGCATGAAGAATAGTTCTAACTTTTTCCATATAAAAGTGTGCCTTTCATTAAGGAAACGTACTGTTTTGCATCAATAGTATTCAATTCCTGTTGCATATTATTACACTTGAGTGTTGCATTAAGGCTGGACTAGTCCAGCCTCTGCATGTTGATTTGACCTATTGGCATGAGTTTGTGTGAATTCCAGATGACTTAGAAAATGAAAGAAAACACAAGCTGGAACTCCAGGCAGAAATGGAGGCCACACTTCAGGATCTCAGTAATTTGTAGAACCAGGGCTATTTTTAGATGATCTACACAATTTTTGTACAGGTTTGAACCACCTTTATATCATTAACTATAAATGTCAAGATTTACTAATTGCATTTGCATGGGAATTTTTATTTTTAAGTTTCTGCATTTGTCACTGTTATTATGCAGTCTTGCAAAGTAGATAGTCGGCAAAGATGCGTTATGTGAATTTTGATAAGTCCTTTTTGGCAATCTTTCATCATTTACAATGTAAGGAACATTTTAATGTCATACAATTATGAATTAGGGAAAAAAAATCCTTGTTACACCCCATACATCCATCATAAATTCATTGAAATTTCCAATATCATGCATGGGGTCTTACATAATGAACTCAAGATCTCGGTAATGAAATTTTTTTTTTCAGAGGATTGAGAGGCCACAAGTGCCAGACGTCCATATTCATTTTTGATGAGTTTAATAAGTGATAGTCCTATGATTTTTAAACTTCTTTCACTGTCTTTCAAAGACAAATTTTAAAGCACTGTTCTCTACCTTGCAGATGAACTGCTTGCAGAAAAGGAGAGATACAAGGCCATTAGTGATGAGTTGGATCAGACCTTTGCTGAGCTGGCAGGATATTAATTTTTCCTCTATCCCTCACCTCTGTCACAGGCCAACACGAGACGAAAAGACTTTATTCATGGCTGGCACGGTCACTGTTGTAAATGGACATATCTTATGTTTCATCTGTATAATGGTGTTAGAGATATAAACAAAATGTGGACGGAGATTTTTTCTTATGAATGATCAAATATTTAATATATTTCATGACGTGTTCTGGTGAACAAACTTTCTAAATTAAAAAAAGGATATATAAAATATGTGAGGGTGGACTTAAATTTTCTTTTTTTTATCATCAACACTTGTGTATGTTGTATGTTTCAGTAATAGACATGTTAAAACAACCAGGTTACTTCATCAGATAATATATATATTTATATATGTTTATATGTGATACATATTTATATTGTACTTGGTATAGACCGATTCATTTTTTCGAATCTGCATTGAACTGCCAGACTGTAGGTGCCAGAGCAAGCCCGGGCTGTATCTCTCCTGCTCACGAGTAACCTGGTTTTGTTTTAACATAAGGCTGTGGGGAATTTTGTTCGGTCAGTGGTGGAAATTTTTGAGCCATCGGAATGGCAACTTTTTATGGCGACTTCCATATGCATATACCGAGCCAATTCATGTGTAAAATTTTTGAAATGAGAAATGATTAACTATCCTAGTCCACCTTATAGGCATGGCAATATCCAGCATAATTCGTTTCTGTCGGCCATTTTGATGCTAAAATTTCCACTCCTGTCTACGATATAGAACTGTATATAACCTTGTACACGCTGTAGACGTCTATGTATGCCGTGAAAGTTTACCATGTACAAGAAAAACATATTTCCAGTTTATAAGTGTATGTGACGGAAGTCTTGTAATTTCCTTGCATTAAATTCGTTTCTTTATAAATTTATACCAAAATTTGTTTATCTTTTTATCATATTACACAGTTGTCTTTATTTTTTTTTATTAGACATACGAGCAGTAAGACTATGTAGAAACTACTAATATTGGATTTTGTTTACACTCCGGTAGACAGGGGAGCTAACTCCGCTGGTCACGTGATTACGCTTTTCTCTACTGCTTGAGTCTCTTGTGTCCCTGGATATTGCCTTAACCAAAAATAAAATTGTACTTGCTTACCTTGCTACTTTTGTTTTGTACTTAATGATTCAATGTACTCGTTTAGCTGCAAAAAGAAGAGTGCTAATCGTCCTGTTCTTGGTATCTAAACTGAACACCTCGGTAACGTTTATCCAGGATAAAATGCAGTGTACCGGAATGGTTAAATAGATATTTTCTTATAATAATTCGTCCGTTTTTTCAGATTTTTATTACGATATACGTACATGTTTACGCAAACCTTTTCGTTGTTTCTTGCCTTATTAACGATTCCAAAATTAAAAGGTATAAAATATTAATAAACTGCAAACTCTTGAATTTCTGAAATGGTTAGAAAAAAAGAGTGATTAAAACCAAGCCCCCTTCTACTATTCAGTGACTAAATGAAAATGGTCTTTTCAAAAATATATCCAAGCTTTATAACATTGAACCAAAAAGATTTTTGCAAAAAGCTGCATAAGAAAGATTCGCGGTGGAATTGGCCAAATAAGACAAACCCATTGTAGTATGGACAACTGTTTCGTTGCTGGGAATTAAAGGTGTATTTTCTGTATTTAACAGTAATCTCGACGGTGTTGAAACTAGTTCACATTTTGTCAGTATGGTAAATACTTGACATTTTATGAAACTACATGCTAGCGTTAAAGGGACACGGTCACGTTCTGAACAAAGTATTCACACAGGACATCGATCGAAGTAGCAATATGATGTCCGGGCTTAAAGGGACATGGACACATTTTGAACTAAAAATGTTCAAATTTTAGATTGCCAATTTGATGTTTAAAATGCTTAATCAAGTTATTTCTAGTGGTCAGCAAAAATTTGATAGTCAGTTGTTGAGTTACAAGTAAGATACAGCGCCCACAAATCTTCGCTATGTAAACAAGGCTCGAAAGTTTGCTTCATAGAAAATACTATGTTTAAAACAATATGAGATGTGAGAAACACTAGACACTTGTTTAAGATAGCCCACTACACTAAAGCTTGTACTCTTTATAACACAACGTCACAAGATGGCGATTTAAATAGTTTGTGAAATAACTTTTCATCTATTGGATTGTATAACTTCATAGCTCAGTAGGTAAAGCATCGGATTGGTAATCCGCAGGTCCTTAGTTCGAATCCGCCATGAACTTTTCATAATTAATGCGGAGAAATCTGATTGCTATGCAGGTTGTGCGTTTATACTGTACTAAGATTTCAATATAGAAGTTGGCGCGCGTCACACGAATTCCTGGCGAGACGTGATATAAATATATATAATGCAATCAATCATAGGCTGTTCCATGATTATGAATTGCAATACCTCGGTCGAACTGTATATAGCGACCGTGAATTGGCCCATCACGTAAGTGGGCCACCTTTAATTGTGTTTAGAACTTAGAATGAACTAATTTGAAAAAAAAAAATCTGCTTTAAAATGGAAGACGCTTAGTGAGCGAAATTGTCAATATATGAGAAAAGCCAAATCATGGCTCAGCGAGGCCCTTGTTGTTACATAACAAAGAATTACCTCAAATGCTGTAATCTCAGCTATGTAGAGCCAACAGATCGTGGACGGTTCTAACAATTTTCTCTACACATTAGGAAATACCTTAATCAAGCATTGTAACATTTAAGATTGCCAATCTAATTTGAATATTTTTTAGTTTTCAAAACGTGTCCATGCCCCTTTAAGAGTCGCCGTATCGTACACATGGACGACTTGTGGGTCGAAGGTTTAAAAAAAAATTAATATATATATATATAAATTCCCATGTCCCAAAGATACTTCATACCAAATTTGAAAAGAAGTGGTATTAATAGTGATCAAGAAGAATATGTTCAATTGTTAACGCATTTCATCACTAACCATTTTGGCACCACCCTAAAACCAAAAACCCTTACCCGTAGGATCATGACTTTTACAATTATGATAAAAGACTCCCTTCTCATTCCTAATACCAGTATTCGTTTAGTTTCACAGTAATATCAACAACATTAAAATGTTTTACATATAAACACCATGAAACAAGTTTGGCCTCGACCTGGGATCAGAACCTCTACCCCGGGGGTCACAAAATAAGAGGGCTTCAAGTTTTTTAGATACATAAAAATGCATTTAGTTTTTCTTAGACATGCGGTTGTAGAGAAGAAAGTTTTTGAAAATTAGTAACTTTTTGTCAGGTTTTGCCCCGTCCCTAAAGCCTCAGGAGTGCAATCAGAGTCCTGAAATTTACAATTTATGTGCTCCTTGTCCTAAAGATGATTCATACCAAATTTGAAAAGAATTAGAATAATAGAGATAAAGAAGAAGAAAAAATGTTCAATTGTTAACACATTTCATCATTGACCATTTTGGCCTTACCCCTAGGATCATGGAATTTACGTTTCGCTGTTCATTCCAAATATCCAACAAGTGACACATTGACGCAAGCGTCAAAAGAAAGGCCGCAGACCACATTTGTTTCATTAAGAGAAATTTATAAACATATTTTATGCAATAATCATATTTAACATTCTACTAACATTGTACGATATTTTAAAACCTTTAAAATGAATTTTAAGGGTACAAACTATTTTGCGTAGAATCAATGTCTTGTTAATTCTGCACCTTCGACTTTGTTTACCATGATTCGATACGCAACCACCCCCCTTGGTTATAGTGTTTTGAACCCTCAACGGGTGCATTTACACTCAACACTTAAAAATAACCCGGGGAAAATATATATATGAATTAAAGTTTAATTTAGGCGGCAAAAACATAGCCCCCACCCCCATGCTATCAGTTGAGTTGAGCTTGTAAACAAGGTTATATTTATGAGGTTCTGAATTCGAAGAGGCATAACTCCCACACATATTAGGGATTCCTGGTAATATGCACAACTAGATATGATGTCCTTGCTACATATCAATTTTCGTTAAAATCAGATTAGTAGTTCTAGAGTAGCTGCAGAACTGTAGCTAGTTCTAGAGGAGTTAAATAAGAGGATTTACGGTAAATTTCGAAGTTCAAAGGGGCATAACTCCCACACAAATTAGGGGATCAAAATTTCCTGGTAATATGCACAACTATATAAGATATATCCTTGCTACATATCAGGTTAATCCTTAAAGTTTCAGAAGAGTTATTTATGAGGATTGAAGGCAAATTTCTAAGTTCAAAGGGGCATAACTCCCGCACAAATTAGGGGATCAAATGCACAACTACTAGAAAGAACGGATGTTTCCAAATTACTATTAAACTTTGAATTCGTAGAGGGAAAGTGTCAAAAGTTGAAATGAAAAGTATGCACAAATGTTCAATTGATGCTTAGGTACGGTTAGAGCAATACAAAGTATAACTATTGTAAACAATTTGAACCATAAAAACATAAAAATAAAAAAAATCAACAACAACAAAAAACAGATTATTTTAACAAAACATCAATTGTATTCATAATTATGCTGATTTTAATATTTCCATATCTGACATTTTCCCTTTAGTCTGTCTTACTTCCGTGCTGTGGTTCTTTGCAACAGTACTATTTTTGGAGAAGTAAGGGTTTAGGGAATTTTACTGTCTGAAGTCAAAAATTATAAACACTTACAAATTCCTCTTGGTGAATATAAATTGGCGAAGTTACAATGTATTAAACGTATAATCATAATCCCCCAAAACATATATACAATTGCAAAGTCGAGTGTAGGGCAACACGGACCTCCGACAAAAGCTAAGGCAGGATCAGGTGCCATGGAGGAGTAAGCATCCTCTGCCGACCGGTCACACCTGCCGTGAGCCCTCAGTCGAAACAAAGTAAACGGGATTACCCGCCGTCTAACTGGGCGAAAGCATCCTAATTTGGGGGAAAACAAAATCCTGTCTCCGGATATAATTTCATTGATGTACTCATTACATTTCTCACTCGCATCCGTAAATCAAAATTCTGAGTTGCCGGTATTTGTAGAACTCTGTGTATTGTTTATATTCTATCATAATTCTACGGTCGCTATATAATGACCTTTATTGCGAATGCAATTTTTTTTAATTAATACTAAGTCATATGTTGACTGATTTGTTTCATACCCTTTGTTAGACTCAATTTCGTACTTTGTTTCGACTACGGGCTCACAGCGGGTGTGACCGGTCTGCAGAGGATGTTTACTCCTTCATAGCACCTGATCCTGCCTTCGCTTTTGTCGGAGGTCTGTGTTGCCCTACACTCGACTTTGTATATATGTTTTTTGGGACTGCGATTATACATATAACACATTGTTTACTTCACCAATTTATGTACTAGTAACCAGACAAAACGTGGCAAAGATCTCTAAGCTTGTACAGTTTCCCAATGTGGGCAAGCATAGGGTGTACTAGGAAGTTGCATGTCACACATAACCATGACTATGTATTATTATTAGTTCACCTGAGTCGAAGTCTAAAGTGAGCTTTTCTGATCAAAATGTGTCCGTGTCTGTCGTCGTTGTAACTTTTCACATTTTCACCTTTTATCCAGAACCACTTGGCCAATTCAAACAACTTGGTACAATCATCCTTGGGTAAGGGGATTCAACTTTGTTCAAATGAAGGACTGACCCTTCAAAGGGGAGATAATCACGAAAATGCAAAAATAGGGTGGTGTCATTTAAAAATCTTCTCAAGAATCAACTGGCCAGAAAAGCTGAATTTTATATGGAGCTTCCATGATATAGTGGAAATTCAAGTTTATTCATATCATGACCCCCGGGGCTACGGTGGGGCCACAATAGGGGATCAAAGTTTTGCATGTGAATAAATAGGGAAAATCTTTAAAAATCTTCTTCACAAAAACCATTGGACCAGTAAAAACAATGTTTACCCAAAAGCTTCATGATATATCTAGTAAATCCAAATTTGGTCAGAATATGTCGCACATGGGTAGGGTGGGCCACAATAAGGGATCAAAATGTTAAAAAGGAAAATGTTCTCCAGAACCACTTGGCCAATATCAACCATACTTGGTACAAATCATCCTTGGGTGAAGGGGGTTCAGGTGTGTTCAAATGAAGGATCGGACCCCCATCAAAGTGGAGATAATCATGACATTGCAAAAATATTGTAACATAGTCAATATATCTTGAACTATTTAAAGGGGCATGGACACGTTTTGAGCTAAAAACGTTTAGATTTTAATGTTTACTATGCTTACTTATGGTATTTCGAATGGTCAGCAAAAATATGAACGTCATTTGTTGAGTTTTAAGTGAGATACAGCACTTACAATTCTCTGCTATGTTAACAAGGCTCGAGTTTGTTTATGTTTACAAAAAGATTTTCGTAGAAAATATCACGTTTAAAACAATAATGAAGATGTAAGAAACACTAGGAACTGTTTAATTGTGTTAGAATGAACTTTTAATCTGAAAAAATCTGCTTTAACGGAACGTATACTAGCATATTCAATATATGATCGAGCCTTGTATACATAGCGAAGAATTGTAAGTGCTTTATCTCACTTGTAACTCAACAAATGACGTTCAAATTTTTGCTGACCATTAGAAATATCCTAAGTAAACATTTTTAGCTCGAAACGTGTCCATGCCCTTAAGATGAGATTTCACTATACATGTATGTTATGACAAGATCTTTCATTTTATAACATGACCCTTGGCTTTTCCAGAACATCAAGTTGGTGTTGGTCATATTGGTGTTGAGGCATACCTTTGTTATGTGAATTCATTTGCAGTTATGTCATGATCCTTTTGGCAACAATATGGGGTGAAAATTTTCACAGGAATAAAGATTGATGAAAATCCTCTTTGAAATCCTCACTACTGAACCAAGGCCAATGTCACTCAGATGAGCGATATGGTCCATGGGCATCTTGTTATTATTAGTTAATGCCCAAGATGAAAGTTTGTACCATCAAATCAAAATGAATTATAGTTAGAACCCATCTGCGACAATGCAGACAAAAAGTAACAGAAATGGTTCCGTAGCTAGGACAGTCCATTCGAAGACTCGCTAACTTGACCAAACGCGGCTACAGGAGATGCACGCGTTCTGAGTAATAAAAAAATCAAATTTCATTTTTCCATTTTTAATAGATAATAAAGCTTTGCTAAGGCATTTCTAATGGTCAGGAAAAAAATTAACGTCAGTTGTTGAGTTACAAGAGAGATACATGCATGTACAGCACTCCCAATTCTTTGTTATGTTTACAAACAAGACTCTGCAATGTTTTTGTTGACATAGAAATTGCCGAATAAGAAACAGCATGTTTAAAACAGAATTGTATGCGAGAAACACTTTAAATTGTTTGATTGTGTTCAGAATGGACTAATCTTGTAATTTGAAAAATCTGCTTTAAATGAATCGATTACTAACATTTTAAACATAATGTAAACAAAAACATGGCACGAGCCTTGTTTATATATACAAACCAAAGAATTGTGAGTGCTGGATTTCACTTTCATCTCAACAACATTACATTCAAATTTTTGCTGACCATTAAACATGTCTGTGCCCCTTTAAAGAGACCTTGGCGAAAGCAGTCCATCTATACTCTTTTGGACCAACTAAATACTAAATACTAAAACAAGCCGGGAGGCCGATATAAATCTCTACAACGCAATAATTTAAGACATGTCATAGAACTAGAATAGGATAAAGAGGGTGTTGCACAGATGCGATAAATCTTCCCAACTGGGACTCCTAGCTGCAGAACTGGAACTCTCTGAAAAAAATATTGAGACAGAGAGCTTCAGATCCTCACCTTATTAAAACCTTCGATTCACGGCGCACAAAGAATCACGAATGGTTGAGGTCTTATAAATATCGTTGTATTCCTGCATCATCGAGTCATAATTCCAATATCTAAAACATTCTTTCACATTTTCTCACCATATACATGTCCAAACATGCCTTCATAAACTTCAAATACTCATTAAAGCTCTATACGGCAAAAAATTTACAGCTTTAAATGATTTCGCCTGTCTGTTGATAGCTATATTAGGTTTCCAGACCCTTGGATCACCAAACATTCCAAGATGAATATTGCAATGAAATGATTGTGAAATCAATCATTTCAAAATAAAATTGTTACTAATAATTGTTTAATCAAACTTCTAGCGTCTGAAAATGAAGAATTTTGGTTCAAAAATTATGAAAAAATTACAGGTGATTGAAACTTTGACTTATGTCTGTTTCATGATTCAGTGGCCAGGAATTTTTAGATATTGAGTTGGTGATTGGGGAATACAACGATGTATGACCTCAACCATGCGCAATTTTCGTGCGCCGTAAATTGAAGGTTTTATAAAGGGTGGATCGATCTGTCCCAACATTATTTTTAGAGGTATACAGTTCTGCAGCTACGGGACTCCATGCCAGATATTTTAACACTCGTGACGTAGAACTGACTTTCTTCCACATTTGAACTCTTATTACGTATTTGCTACTTTAATACCTGAAGGATTCCCCAGCGCTAAGGCTAGCCTAAAGCATTTTATGTTTCAATAAATTGTAATCCAAACATGATTTTGAAAATTATGACCGTTAAATTGTGTTCTTTTTCTTATTATCACATTGTACAATGTATGTACGGAGTATAACAAATGCTACGCTACTGCAGTCTAAAAACTCTTCACTCTTTACAACGATCTGTAAATCATGATTCTGACCATAAAAGAAATAAGCATTGATTAAGTTAAACAAAATTTGAAGTACATGAAACTGAAAATATAAATTTAAGCATTTTGAACAAATCATTCTGTCATTATTAATATCTTTTCTTTTAATCCACTTAAATTGTTTTAAATTTATTTTCCTTATTGGGCCTTTTCGATATATTTTTTACCATAAAAATTAAAAAAAAAAAAAAAAAAAAAAATCCAAGAACATTTTCATGCTAAATTTATTTTGTTTCACGGAGGAAATTATTCTGAAATTCGGAGATATCCCTGTAGTTTAATGCTAAAAATAAGACAAATCGCCCATTGCTTGATTTGAACTCAAATTATTTTGGCTATAATTCTTAATAATATACAATTATGGACTGTTTAGCGGGGAGACATCACAAATTATCAGGTCGAAGTAGGGTTATCACCCGAGGGCGCCTATGCGCCCGAGGGTGATAACCCTACTAAGACCTGATATTTTGTGATGTCTCCCTGCTAAACAGTCCATAATAGTTTTATTATCCTGAAGAATCTATTTAGTAAGAAAAATTATCTTGAATCTAAAAAGTAAAAAAAAAAAATTATCTTGAAAACATTTTTATGTAAAACGTCATCAAGATTGAAGCAACTTTTTCTACAAAAACGAGACGAAAAGCTTTGGATTGTGACGTCATAATAGAATGAGGCAAAAATACAACGTCAAACGTAAACATTTCGCAATGTGTTTCTGCGCCATTGTCATCTACAGGGAGACAACACAGTTGTCACCCCGCGCGTGAGGGAGACATCACGAATTTTCTCCCTTCACGTGACCGGCCCTAGACCAATGGAAATGACTATTATTCTAAAGGATAATAATACAATTTAAGATAGTGATCTTGAGAACACATTAATTTTACAGACTGAGACAATATACACAATACAATATACATGTACATGTAGATAAATCAATGAGATGAATCTTACATATGTACACTATATTCACATAGCTAATTAATATCAGTTCGATAGATTTAAAAGTTTTTAATGTTTGATCAAACTTTGATAATTCTGGCAATATCATTCTACAACTGCAAGTTACATTTGTGAAATGTCGTCTGAAATTCTGTAGTTCTGTCCTCGTGATATAAAATGCACCGCTCTGACTGTCTGATAAATTCATAAGCAGATTGAAAAACATCTAAATAATCTGTAGTCAAAACATGAAAAACTTAAAAAACAAGAATGTTACTGTCCTTAAAAACAAACAAACAAAACCCCAGCAGGCTGTAACAGTTCAAATATTCTCATTTAAAATCGCCTTGGCGGCTTACTTCACTTGTCATGGACATCTTTGTCGAGACCAGTTCCTTATTATTCTTTCTATTTTGACTTCCATCTGAATCCAAATTCACCTGCAAGTGTATTGGGTTTATATATTTAAATATCGGTATGCCAAATTACGAGATTTGTTACAAGAAGAATTCCCACAAATGAAACAAAACATTGCCCCATATATTCCCTTTCAAAACATTTTACCCGAGTAACACATCTTACTTGTCTAATAACAGCAGAAAATGTATAGATCATCGGATTCAGTGCCGAATTCAAAGGAAGGTAAACACCGACCATCCAGGAATAAATTCTTGGTGTTATGTCTTTGCCAAAGAGCGTTTGAAAACCTGAAATACATTGTTGGTAATTTATCAATTAAATGGGTGGCATACCTAGATGCCCTTATCTTAAAAGGAAAATTGTGATTAATTTTGCAAAATAAGTTTTGAAATTAAAGTAAAATTGTATATCTATACATTGTATCCGTAATATTTCGTTGCATTTCACCATTTCGAATTCCAGAGAACATTCAAACAGACATTCGTACATCTGGTACAGTGTACATACCAATACTACCCACTGGTAGCCAAAATAGCAGATCCGTTACTGCTATTGCAATCAGAAGCTTAGACAAGGCCATATCGTGTTCTTTTCCGGTGGACTGGTGTCTCTGCAGATTTTTTCTAGCGGCAACAACATTGGTAAATATTATTATTTGACCTATCAATACTCCTATAAAGATACAGAAGTTGGTCACGACAAAGACTGCCATAGAGTATTCCCATCCAGGCTTACGCTTTACTGAGAGTGGTAAGGAAATGCATATCGGGGAACTGGAATAGTAGTCACGAAAATAGTCATTTCCAAGTAGAGGCAACACTGACAACACGAGAGCAATGGTCCACACTAACCCAGCAATTAATTTAGCAATTCTGCCATTTTCCTTTAGTGTAGAGAAAGGAGATCGTATGACGCGAATTCTATCAATGGTTATCACCAGTACGAACAGACCAGACGCCTCACTAGAAAGAGTGGCCAGCACACCGGCTAATGTACAAATAGGACTATGTCTCCACCACTCATCCACAAACCCATATCGCCCACTGAACGTTATATTAGCTCCAGCTATGATATAGGCATATATACCCATCAAAAAGTCTGACACTCCCAAATTTATTGAATAAAGGGCAAATGTTGAGAATGAATTTCTCTTCATCATAATATATCGATACAGTATTGCAAAGAAGTTTCCAAAGACCGCTACTAGGGCTATATACCAAATGGCAACACCAAAAAATAACGGGTAAATCAAATGGTCACAAGATGAAACTTCGCTGAATGGAGCCAAACACTGAACCTTATTTTTATCCCTAGGTTGAGCACAACATAACGTGAAATCGTCCACCAATAGATACTGTATACTTAGAAGACCTTCAAACATGTCCTCCTTTACGTTGATGTTGTTGTTTTGAAGGTTAAGATACTGCAAATTTGTAAGACGAATGAAATGGCTACGCATTAAGAAACGGATTTCATTATTTGACAAGTCCAAATGAACGAGCTGATCTGTTTCAGAAAAGGCTTTTTTATGAATACAAACTATATGGTTACTGTTGAGTTTTAAATAGAGAAGATTAGTGAAGTCATTAAAGTCAGTTCTGTCTATCTTCTCAATGCGATTGTACGAAACATCAAGATATTGTAACCGGGACACAGAGTGTCTAGTGTCAACGGAGATATTGAGAGCTTCCAACAGGTTACGCTGAAGATGAAGAATTTGCGTGAAATATGATATTTGGCAGTTTCTTAATTTGTTTTTTCTCAGATCTAGAGTTACTACTTTTAAGTATGCTTTCGGTAGTACCGTTAAACCACAAGAACTGTAGTTAACTACCAAATTATCAAACCGTTCAATGATATTTGGAAAACCTCGTGTTTGCGACAGATCTACTTTGTTTCCCCAAAGCATTGGAATTTTATGGATGATTGCACTGAGTGTGCTGTTTTGAACGTTTAGGTCAAAATAATGATCAAAAGTCGGGGAAAATATCATCTTACCAATACCGCTATCGAAGATACTTAATTGACGTAAATAATTATTTCTATCATCAATGAAAACAGTTTGGAATTCACAGTTATCTATTGTAATTTCATTTACTGCCACTGTGTTTTGGAGGTAAAGGTCACAGGATTTACAGGATGTAATTTGTATCTTTTTCAAACTGGAAAACCTTGTGCTGAAATTGAGCGTCTCTCTTACCAGGCTGTTTAAAGTAATAGAGGTGATATATGTTGGTAAATTCAGAGTGGAGGAACAATTCAAAGATAGGCCCGAACAAGTACAATTAACAGGGCAGAAGTGGGATTGGTTTGAATAGTCTGAGAAACAGTCATGTTCCTTTCTAACTAAATGCCCCTTTGATTTCATCCAACTATCGTCTTCCTCGTTTTCCATTTTATCCCCAGATAGCATGGACGTATTTTTCACGCTAGGTGTCTCCTTGTCTAGGCATGGGCTTCTTGTACCATTAGAGCCTGAAACATAAAAAATGAAAATCAAATGTCACATTCTCTTTGTCTACATGAATCATCAGGCTCTAAATCTGAATTTTTTTATTATTATTAACCGTGATATCTGCCCAATTGTCGGGGGAAAAAAACTATACAGTGCGTAACAACGCATACATGTATATCCTTTTGTGTTACGTAAAGCAGAAGTGATCAGCGACTTGGATAGGTTACATGAGTGATATGTTGTGGTTACTGCTGACAAAGCTTGTGACAATATTGTCTTTGTCTGCAAGGTTCGTTATTACAATTGCATTTTAAAGAAAGGAGTACTAGTAGGCCCACAAAGGGTCTCAACTCAACATTTGGTAGTCGTACTTGCACTCCAACTGCTTGCTCTATCGAAGTTCAAAATCATGTTTCCGTTTTACACCCATTTTATCCCTGTCTGTGGGATGGATAGATAATCAAAGTACTGAGAG
>CAJDSM010001972.1:7811-19503 GCA_903981925.1 Ostrea lurida
CTGTCAAATAAACAGCACTCTTCCCCAGATAGTTTTGTAAACATTTCTTGATTTAGTATTTAGTAATGTGTAGCGGTCACCCATCCAGGTGCAGACCACCCTCGCCATTGCTTAATTTGCATGATCAAGAGAGAAACTCTACAGGTACGTTTGATTAGACAACACGTGTTACTCGTGTTACGAGTATTGTTAACCAAACACCGTTATCCAACACTAGTGTTGAACTCGAGTCAACATGAGTATACTCTCCAAATTGGCAGGAGCACAAGAAACAGCTTAAATTTAGTATGACAGCTTTCCGATATAGATGGAGATTTGAGATATTGTTCAAATCATGACCCCCTGAGGGTCAATGAGGCCAAATAGGGGCATCAAAGTCTCTCAACCCATAGATTCATAATAGGGAAGAAACTCTTTTAGAATCTAAACTCTTGTTCTCAGAACCACTGGCTCTAGAGAAAGCTGAAATATATGAAAAGCTGCATGGCTTAACTAGTGGAGATTCCAGTCTGCTTATCAAACAGTTCATGACCCCCCAGGCCGAAGTGTATGACAGTAGCCGGCACTCGAGCTTACCATCACTGCTGGAACGGCGCCCAATAGGGGATCAAAGTTTATCATTCCATGACGCATTACATATGGGACAACAGTTATAATAGCAAAAGTCATCTCTTCTCTGCAACAACATGAACAACAAGCAACGCCTCGCTCTCACATCAACTTCGCAACGTTCTTCCCATGCAAATGGTACCTGGGCCATATAGATACAGTACCATCGACGGAACGCTCGCGACAACAAAGCGTGGAATGTATAAGGAACATGTCTTCCTGATATAGCCTCGCGAGATTTAAGTTGGTTAAATCATGACCCCCGTAGGTACGATCGGCCGGCCCAAAGGACGAATTAAGTTACATATTGCTGTTACTATAGGAAAATCTTTTTAAAATTTCTTCTAAAGAACCACTGCGGCCAGAAAAGCTGACAATTTATATGAAAAGTACCTGATATAGTGCAGAAATTCAGTTGTTCAAAATCCATGACCCCCAGGGGGTACGAGGGGCTCCAATAAGGGAGCAAAGTTTTACATATCTGATACATTGTATATTAGGGAAATCTTTAAAATCTTCTCTTAAGAACCACTGGGCCAGAAAAGGCTGAATCTATATGTAAAGCATTCACTGATATAGGTGGAGATTCAAGTTTACAAAATCATAGGACCCCGAGGTACGACTGGGCCCCAATCAAGGGATTCCAAAATTTTTACTTATGGGTATTATAGGGAAAATCTTTCAAGAACAACTGGCCAGAAAGCTGGCGACTATTTGCTACTCTCTGGTGAGCAGGCTCAGGTGAGCGAATAAGGGGCCCCATGCGGCTTCTTGTGGTTTTGCTCTGTTTAAATTGAGCTCATAACTTTTGAATGGGCAAGTGATGGGACTCCATATTACCAAGTGGTTCCTAAATGACAAGCTGCTTTCTACTGGTACCAATATTTTGACGTCCTTGACATTACGACCTTGAAGTTAGACCTACTGTCAAAACTTTAACATTGGCCATAACTTTGAATGGTAAGTGAATAGGTATTTCATATTTCACATGTATATAATTCTTATGACCAAGCCCTTTATCTTAGCTTTGGTACCAACATTTTATTGCACCTCTAACTAGCTCTACGTACTGACCGTTGACCTTGAAAGTTTGGCCCCTTCCAACTTCTTCAAAAACTGTAATAATTGGCCCATAACTTTGAAGTGGTAAGCATATAGGACTTTTCAAAATTTCACAGCATAATCCTATCTGTTTGAGCAAGTTCCCTTCACTGCGTATGTGGACAATCACGGGGGCATTAGTGTTACACAAACTACATCTCGTGTATAAATGTATCTATTAAATGTCTATATAGATATTTAGTATATTAGTCACCTTCGTATGCTATAGAGAAAGTATAATTAGTTTGATATGCAACACATTTTCATGCCAAAGCAGATCTAGCCTGTGTTATCCATGGGTTGTAGTAGTTAGCTATAAGACTGTTTCTATACTTCGGTACATCAGTTTCCTTTCACCTGTGGCCTTTGAGATCCTTGTTTTAGTCTGGTATATCCTCAGGATTTGAGAGTATAGTTATGGCCATGACGAGACAGTCATTTAACCGAAAACTTCGATTACTGCCCGCTCGCTAGTGAGCTTAGCTTGCGTTAGCAGACTAGATAGAAGGGAGACTTATCAACTGCCTCGAGTGAGCTAGCTTTCATTAGCGTGACAGGTATAAGGGCCAAACTTATACTGCCTCGCTAGTGTGTAGTCTGATGTAGGGACAGTTTGTAAAGGGAACCTTTACTGCCGTCGCTAGTGAGCTAGCTTTTCTGTACGGACAGTAGAAGGACTATTTATACTGCCTCCTAGTGAGTGCTTTATCTGTAGCGACAGTATATAGGAAACTTATACTGCCTGCTAGTAGCTAGCTGTTTGAAATCTTCTGCAAACATGTAGGCCAGTCACAATTTCTAATAGAGGAACCTTCAAACCTAACAACCGCCAAGCTCGTGTTCTCCGGACGTAGAACCTCCAAACGGTGGAACCTTGGACCAGTGGACTTTTAACTACACAGCTTATCGCACATAGCAGATTTCGAACTTAATAAAGACCCTTCAGAAGATGACATTCACCCTAATCCTATTTGAGTTGACTGACCGTGTGGACCCGGGGATCCGGGAGAATAGGTCCTTCAGATCCCTGCGTGTCGAGAGAGGCGACTGGAGTAGGGCGGTCCATTCGTATAGACCACCACAAAAACGAGGTCCCGGTCCAGCAGGTGTGGCACAATAAAGATCCTCCCTGGCTCAAAAGGCTGAGTGCCGAGAACAGAGGCCTAAATTTTGCAGCCCTTCACCGGCACTGGTGACGTCTCCAACTCCGCGTCTCCAGAGACGTGCATATTCTCCGGCACTGTGACGTTAACTCACAAGTAAATACCTCATCATTAATAATATCAGGATCATTGACACTTTCGTATAAGTAAATGGTTCTCCGAACAGGACAGCCTTCGCACTAGTTGACCTTGGAACCAATAAGCTTAAGTCCTGGACCTTCGAACTTTAAACCTTTCGATCAGTTGACCTTCAAACCTGCGTTAATCGTCGTATGGTGGATATCCGGATCCACATAGTCTTGAAACAGCACATACAATCAGCATTAACAATGCTTGTGGAACTCGGACCAAAGAGCTTTTAAGTTACAAGTTGCTGAATAACACACCTTAGATTTCTTGTAGACATTATCCAGTTTTTATTAGTTCCCCTACCGGTGTGTTAACCGGAGGGACAGTAGCTTTTTCTTTGCTGTCTGTCGTGTCTGTCTTCACGTCTGTCTCACGTCTGTCTTCACGTCTGCTTCATAGTCTGTTCTGTCCCAATTCTCCGTCCATTGGTATGGATCCCAACATTTTTTCGTTATGCTTGTGCCAAATCATGAAAGAACTTGCAAGTGGTCAGTCTGGTCATAGCAGTGTCAAAACGCTACAGAATCAAGTTTTGAATCATAACGTTTGGCTGGCGCACTGCGGGTGAAAGAAATAAATTTTATATTTTCAGCAATTTCAATATACACGGGATGGAGATCGTGCTTTGATGAGGAGAAGGCTGAAAAATTCAGCGACAACTCTAATTGACTGCAATTCTCACAAACTCGTCCAAACCCACCGCTGATAATTAGTTCGTATGTAAATATACTTCATGATGTAACTTTTAAAACTCTTCATTGTCGGAAATCAGATGGATATATGGATGATACAACGCAGAAATTCTTTTGTTTCGAGCGAGTGAAATCTGAATCGGGCTGGCGACGTGGCTTAACTCGATTAACCGCAGGTCCATACAATGTGGTAACAGACCTTGTAAGCCGTTACAACTTACAAGTAATTAAAGTTGCAGATATCAATTCCTATGTGGTGTTTTGTTTTGTATGCATAGACAATTATCCCTCTCAAACGTTGCTTAAACCGGATCCCAGGTCCAAGTGTTCAACGTTCCTATCAAGTTTGAATATTTCTGTTCTTTCCACGATTAAGTGCAGCTACGATTCGAATAAAATTGTGGAGTGCAATTCGGAATCGAGTTTTTACTTTGTGACATATCCAGATATGTATTTTTAAAGTTTCATGTTTGTATGAATTGAAGTCACGCAGGATATAAGCTCTATGCTTATGAAATGAAGTTAATATCAAAATTTCTTCATAACAACTCGTTCCTGTTACAAATCCAATAATGTTTCTCACTGTCAATGAACATCGAAACATCAAAATAATATGATATGGCATGTAACTATGTCAGATACACAGCATTATAAATCAGTCAATAATCGGTGGCTGCCGGTAGGAAGACATGTATTGCTATGCAATATATCAGAAGCTTGTTATATCTTGACTACCATGTCGATGTTCAAAGTTGTAAAATAGTGGGTTTTAAGTCCAATGATGACTTTCGGGGCTGACTGGACTTATAATAACCGCAGTCAAAATAAGAATATTATTTTCCGTTTATTTCTGTCCATAATATTCTGATGAGCCACTATCTTAGACTGCTCTTTGTTACTGTGACCTAGCACAGTTTAACATTATGCATTTCCTAAACAACATGTGACCATTAAGGCGCTTTTCGCTGAGAGTGGGATTATTCACCATTACGTTCCAAGTTCTGATGTCACAGGCCATAAAAAAAGTTTTGATTGATTGTTGGTTTACCATTGGAACAAATCGGCAGAAGACGTTCAACGCAAAAGGCAATGAATAACTGATCAAGAGCATGCTTAATGCCGCTTTGTCCTGATCAAATGCAATAATACGGTAAAGGAACTATTATTATATAGATGATATGGACCAAAGTAGATGTTCCTTTGTTTAAATATTTTGTAGGACTCATCGTCTTGATTCGAAAGGAAAACCATTGCCTATAATTGAAAATCATGAGATGCGCTTGATTTTTAAGGTAAATTTAATTATGCCCCCACCCCCCACTGTGATAGGGAGATATTGTCTTTGGCCTGTCCGTGGGTCCGTCTGCCGTCAACAAAGTTTGTCAGCGCAACTCCGCTGAAGACTACTGACCGATTTGAAGAAACTTATATATATAGCAAGACATCATATTAGCTTGTGCACATGTCAGGAAATTTATCCGCAAGTTTCTGGGAGTTATGCCCGGTTATGAACTTAGAAATTGCCTTAAATCCCTCATGACAAAACCTGGTCAGCGCAACTCCTCTGAAACTACTGATCGAAAATTTTTAAGAACTTATAATGTACAATATGTAGCAAAGACATCATAATATGTAATTGTGCATATTACCAGGAAAAGTTTGATCCTTCTAATTTATGGTGGAATTCGCCCGTTGAACTTAGAAATTCCTGAATTCTCTGAATAACCATGTCAGCGCAACTCCTCCTTGAAACTACTGATCCGAATGAAGAAAACTTGGCTTTAGCAAGACATCATATGTAGTTATGCCATATTACCAGGATACCAGGAAATTTTGATTCTCTAACTTATGTGGAATTACGCCATATCATTTAAGTTTTATTTCACGTTGATCACCTAGCGCGGATCTCATTGGTTAAAACACCTATAGAATTGAGGTGATTTCGATCACGTACCTCCTGAACCAACAAGCAAAGTCTTAATAAACATATTGTTGTAGAATATAAAATTAAATTAATAAGAAATAAATCATTATATTTCTTCAGGTGAGTATGCAGGTTGATATCGGATAATATAGACGTAAAACTTTCAACAACTGCGATATTTTACCCGCATTGATGAGTACCCGTCTAAAATTCGGTGATTACCTCATTCACCGAAAAAAATAAGATTCATTTTTATTGAACTTTGCCAAAAAGTCTCCAACACAATTCCTTTGAAACTACTCAACTGACAGCACGGGGAGACATATGCTTTTTGCTTATGATGATGATTACGATTTAGAAAAGCCTTAAACCTTACAGAAAAATTGATTCAGGCATTGTCATATAGACGAGCTTAGAACACAGCAGTTGAATGTTCAATTTGTGTCCCAGTACGCACAGTACAGCAATATGACTTTTATAGTAAATTGTGTGACAACACAATAGTGTTAAAAACACAGGTCAATTGTCGCGAAATGCTGCTAAACATTTCCATCACTTTTACTTTAGAAAGTGAATATCATTTAAACCTGAAATATTCGCGTTACGTTAAAGGTTAATTTGTAACGATTAAGTCTAGCAGTGAGCTAACTGGTTCATTGAGCTCACAGCAAGTGTGACCGATCAACATGGGATTGCTTACTCCTCGCTAGGCCACCTGATCCCATATTCATATATCTAGGGATCATGTTTGCTCAAACTCTTAATTTGTGTTCCGTATGGATTATTGAGATTTATCACTTTCTTCACATTTTCAAATATTGATGATGTTTATCTTAACGTATAGATGATCTAATATTCTCTCTTGTCTTACCTCAGGTAAATTACGTGTTTCACTAAGGGCTGACCAAGGTAAAAAGTGACAACTCCCTTTATATATTCGCTTCATTAGAATTTCCTCGTTGTCAAATTGCGGTCTCCTTTAGCGTAAGAGAGTTCCTAATTTGACGTGTCAATCTATCGTGAGCTCACGGATTCAGATCATGTTGAAAGTGAAATAGCTAACACATTAAATATTAATTTATTATATTTATATATATGATTAATTTATTTCACTGCTATCAAAATCACTGCCACACCAGACGTGCATTTGCATAATCTAGTGTAGTATGGTATCTTTCTGTAATATATAAGTCTATGAATTGTCAGATCTACAGAGTGAGTTATTATATACACAGAGATGGGTTATGTGACAAAGGATATTACTGAGTGTGTTTGCCGAGGTTTAATGAAAAGACTCTGATCAAATATGCAGTCTCCTCACTCTCATCAATATTACAATAGCCCAAACTAATATAAGAGATTATAGAGTCACATTCATGAATCTCTCTCTCTCTAGGTTTATTATTTTAAATACATAATTCAAAAATATAGTATGTTTGTCATATGAGATTTATCGAGCATACTGTTCAATATTATAATATCACAAATGTTCGGGTATGTTATTATCTATTTTTACAAATGCCACAGAAAACAATCATAGAACGAAAAGATGTTTTGTTATCATTTTCATAACGTATCTTGCTCCGAATATGCTAAATCATTATATGCTTTTGTATATGTTGGAAAGGTTCATGTGCAGATCTATATCCAACACATAACATACTAACCCTTTTGGAAAATACTTATTATTTCAATTAATAATATAAAATGATTCCTTACTGCAGAAGATATCAACCCCTTAGTGAAACCGTAATATTACCTGAGGTAAAAAAAGAAAGAAATATTTAGGAACAATCTATACGTTAAGATAAAACTCATCAAATATTTTGAAAATGTGAAGAAAGTGATAAAAAGCTCATAATCCCATGCGAGACACAAATTAAGAGTTGAGCAAACATGGATCCCTAGATATACGATATGGGATCAGGATAGTCCCTAGGAGGAGTAAAGCTCCCATGTTGATTCGGTTCACACTTGCTTGTGAGCTCAATGAAACATGATGTTAGCTTCACTGTAGGTAATTATCGTACAAATTTAACCTTTACGTAACGCGAATATTTCAAGGTTTACAAATGATATTCTCACTTTCTAAAAAGTAAAGTATGAATGTTTAAGCAGTATTTTCGCGACAATGACCTTGTTTTTAACAACTATTTGTTGTCATCGTATTTACGATAAAAGTTCACTATTGCTTGTACTTTGGCTACTGGGAACAAAATTGCAACATCTCACTGTGTTAGTATTCTTAATGTAGTCTGATGAGATGACATAAATGCATTTCTGATACTCAATTTTTCTGTAAGGTTTAAGCATTTTCTAAATCCCGTAAATCATCATTCATAAGCAAAAACATATTGTCTCCCCCCGTGCTGTCAGTTGAGTAGTTTCAAAAAGAAATTGTGTTGAGATTTTGGCAAAGTTCAAGAAAGAAATGGAATCTTAATATTTTTCGGGTGATGCAGGTATTTCACCGAATTTAGACGGTAAAACTCATCAAATGCGGGTAAAACTCCATTCGCATTGATGAAAAGTTTTACAGTCTAATATTTGCGATGATAACCGGCATAATCATGGCCTTATGAGAAAAAACATATGAGTTTATATTTTCTTATTATATTATATTTTATTTACGACAACAAATATAATGTGTTTATTAGACTTTGTCCTCGTTGATTCATGGTACGTGATCGAGAAGCAATCACCCTAATCTTAATAGGTCGTTTTTTAACCAATGAGAATCCGCGCTAGGTGATCACCGTGAAATAAAATTAAATGACTCATTTGGACTAATTGCTTCCACATTCAAGTTTAGAGAATCAAAAATTTCCTGGTTAATCCTGGTAATTATGCATAACTACATATGATGTTTCCTTGCTATACTAAGTCCAAGTTTCTTCCAGAATTCGGCTATCAGTAGTTTTCAGAGGAGTTTGCGTCTTGGACATGTTATTCAAAAGAGATTTACAGCAAGAAAATTTCTTAGCGTTCAAACCGCGTAATTCCGCACATAAATAGAAGGATCAAAATTTTCTGGATATGCACAATTACATATTATTAATGATGTCCTTGCTTACATATTGTTACATAATCAAGTTTACTTAAAATTCAGATACAGTAGTTTCAGAGGAGTTGCGCTGACCAAGGTTATTCATGAGGAATTTAAAGGCAAATTTCTAAGTGCAAACGGGTGCATCAACTGCCTACAAAAAAGATATAGAGGATCAAAATGGGTTTCTGACAATGTGCACAACTACATTGATGTCACTTTGCTATATAAAGTTTCTTCTTAAATCGGATCAAGTAGTTTCATGAGGAGAGGGTGCGCTGACAAAACTTTGTGACGGGACTAGACGACCCACGGACACGGCCAAAGACAAATATCTCCCTATAGACTCCAAAGTGGGGGTGGGGCTATAATTAATTTCTACTAAAATCTAAGCGCATCCGTCAATGATAGTTTCAAATTAATAGGCAATGTTTTACCTTTCGAATACAAGACGATGATCTACAAAATATCTTAAACAACCAGGAACAAATACTCATACTTTTCCAACAATCAATAACTATACATAACTAGTTCCTTAACCTATAGATTTGCCTAATTTGATCAGTATCAAAGCGGGCAAGAGGCGATTAAGCGATCTCTTTGCATCTCCAGTTATTCATTTGCTCTTTTGCGTTTGACTCTTTCACCGATTTGGTTTCCAGGTAACCAACACAATAACAAAACTGTTTGTTATGGGCGTTTGACATCAGAAACTGTGGAGACCGTAGATGTGTTATATTAATCTCCACTTCTCTGGAAGTCGAAAAGCCGCCTAAAGGGTCACATACTGTTCTTAGGAAATGGTTGAAAATATGTTTAAACTTGCTATGTTACACAGTAACAAAAGAGACAGTCAAAGTAGTCTATATCAGAAATATTCTTGGACAGAAATAAAACGGAAAATAAATATTCTTATTTATGAACTTGCGGTTTAAGCCAGTCACGCCCGAAAGTCAACATTGGGAACTTGAAAACACGTATTTGTATCAAACTTATTGAACGATCGACATGGTAGTCTGAAAGAATATAACAAGCATTCTGATAGTATATTGGCATTAATGCAATACAATGGTCTCCTACCGGCAACCACCATTATTGACTGATGTTATAAAAAATAGCGTTGTGTGAATTCTGACATCAGATTATTACATGCCAATTATTCAATATTATTTGATGTTTCGATTTCATACAAGTTGAAACATATTTTGAGATTTTTAAAAGAATATGTTATTGGGGAAGAATTTGATATTAACTTCATTTTTCATAAAGCATGAAGCTTAATATCCTGCGTGACTTCAATTCATTAAACATTGAAAACTGTTAAAAAACATATTCCTGGATATGTCACAATAGTTAAAACTCAAGTATTCCGAAATGCCACCCTCACTTAAATTTTTATTCGAATCGATAGTCCTGACTTAATCGATTTGTGAGTAAGAAAACAGAACAAATTCGAAACTGACTAGACGTGTTGAACACTTCCTGGATCGGTTAACGCCAACGTTTGAAGAAGGGAATAATTGTCCCATATGCAATACAAAACAAAACACCAATAGGACTTGATAGCGCACTTTATTTTCTTGTAGATTTGTAGACGGCTTCACAAAGGTCTGTTACACATATAGTAGGAATGCGGGTTAATCGCAAGTAACGCCATACGTGCAGCCCGGAATCAGATTTCACTCGCCGAACAACAAAAGAAATTCTATGCTGTCTGTAATTCATTATATATCCACAAATGATTTCCGTTACATTAATGAAGAGTTTAAAAGTTACATCAATGAAGTCAATCCTACATACGAAACGTCAGCGGTGACGTTTTGTGAATTGCATCAATTTAGATGTCCTAATTTTACAGCTTCCCATCAAAGCACTGTCCCAATCCCGGGGATGTATAAGGTGAGAGAGTGGAAAGAGTAGTAAAATCTTTATTTCTTTTCACACCTGCCCCATCCCAAACGTTATGAAATTAAACTTGATCGTAGTTACACTCTGAAACCTAACCCTGCAAGTTCAAATGATTCCTCACCAAGATAAAGAAAAAAGTCTGGGGAAACCAATGGGACGGAATTGGGACAGACAGACATGAAGACAGACGTGAGACAGACGTGAAGAACAGAGTGAAGACAGGACAGACAGACAGCAAAGAAAAAAGCTATAGTCTCCCTCCGGTTTAACAAACTGGTAGGACGGAGACGTATTATTACAACTGGGATAATGTACTATTCAAGAAACGTGAGAGACGTTTGTAACTTTCTCCAGGACTACTTGATAACTTAAAAGCTCTATGGGTCCGAAGTTCCGACAAATTTGAAGCTGATTGTAGTGTGTTTCAAAGACTATGTGATCGAAATATCCACGCATACGACGGGATTAACAGGTTTGAAGGTCAAACTGATCGAAAAGGTTTAACGTTTTCGAAGGTCCACAAGGTTTAACAGGATTAGGTTCGAAGGTCAAATAGTGCGAAGGCTGTCTGTTTCGGAGAACCTTTACTATAACGAAGTCAATAATCCGATATTATTAATAATTTGAGTATTTATGGTTTTACGTCATCACGAGTATTATTGCACCATATGGAGGGACGCGGGTGGAGACGTCACCAGTGCCGGTGAAGGGCTACTGACAAAATTTAGGCCTATGCTCGGCACTCGGGCTTTGAGCAGGAGGATCTTTATTCTGTGCCACACCTGTGTGACACGGGACCTCGGTTTTTGTGGTCTTATACGAATGACGCCCCATTCCAGTCGTCCTCTTACGACAGGCAAGGGGATCTGGGACCTAGGTCTACCCGATCCCCACGGGTCCACACGGTCAAGTCAATCCAATAGATTAGGGTTGAATGAATTATCGATCTTCTCTGAAGGTTTATTAGTTCGAAATCTGCTATTGCGATAGCTGTGTAGTTAAAAAGTCCCTGGGCCCAAGTATCCACCAGTTGGAAGGTGCTACGTCCCGAAGAAACACGAGCTATGGCGGTTGTTAGGTTTGAAGGTCCTCTATTCAGAAATTGTACTGGTCTACCATG
>CAJDSM010001973.1:2268-12542 GCA_903981925.1 Ostrea lurida
ATTATTCTGTTGAGGGGGTAACCATCTGTGGCTAGGTATACAGAGAATTCATCTGTTGATGGGGGTAACCCAGCTGTGGGCAGAGAATTCATCTGTTGATGGGGGTACCAGCTGTGGCTAAGGTATATTTACAATGGACTAGTGTCCCATATACATCTAGAAGCAGTGACAATTATTCCTGCCCGCTTAGTACATTTGTTTCAGGTGAAAGAAACCTGGTATAATATTGAAAACCAGCTTAGCTTTTATGGTCATGGAAGAAGTATCTAGTTTGGTTGATGTGAAGAAGAAATTGCTCAAGTGTTATTCCCAATGTTATACCTCTGTTTATTTACTAGGAAATGGCTTGCTGTATAATTTTTGTTTCTTGCCAAAGCAAAATGAACATGTGGGATTAAGCTTCACAATGATTTCATGCCTTTTGATCCATTGGCAATCCTTTTTCATGATTTAAAAATATATAGATATTGTTTAGATCTAGACACATTTTAGAATTAGTATGCACATGTTCGGAAAATGTATTTATTTTTTGTAAATATTTTTGGTAACCTATTGTTAATACATGTATTGAAATTTTTTGTTTGGATAATCAAGATAAGACTCAGTCTTTGTTTGTTGAGTATGAATTTCTGGGCTATATGTATTATATTGTTTATTTATTTTTCCAGCCATGCATTGTTATTCACGACACTTACAGCAACAGAATTTTTTTCAAAATTGGTGAAAAATGGACACCAAATTTATTTTTATAGACGTAAAAAGAAATTATTTACACAAATGAATCATACTTTTGCCTTCGTTTCTCAGATGCATAATTTACTGTTTGTAGCAAGGTCGCTAAGTATGTGAATCTTTAAGGAACGAGACCAAAAGTTCAATAGCTGAAAAAAAAAGCCAACAACCCTAAATTCAGTTTCCAACTGACCCTCCCCCCTAAAACTAGATTGAAAGTTAAACCATACGAGTTAATGATAGATAAAATCACTCCGTATACCTTTCCACTGTTTATTCAAAATGTATTTGTAAAAAGTACTTTAAATGCAATAATATTACGTGTAATCGATGTCGAAATGACAGGAACGTACGTTTTTTTTTTTGTTGGTTTTTTTGTGTTTTTTTTTAAATCTCACCCCCCCCCCCGCCCCCCCCTTACTATTATATGCGACATTATTTATTTTGATCTCCTCCTAATGATTGTTGAGAGTATTGCAGAGAAAGGAGTGGAAGAGACTGAAATTCTTTGAAGTAGTTCTATTTCATAGAAAAACTGGGAGTAATGATGATGACATGGATTTTTTTAAGTATACGTAGGAGTGAATGTTCATAGTACAATGGTTACATCACCTTTTCATGATAAAAACTAAAGACAAACTTAGCTAGCACACGACATGCTTCTTGATCAGAAAAGCCTGTTCAAGGTACAATGATGACGTAATTTGAAAAAGGGGGAGGGTTGACCTTATTTCTTTGTACTTTGTCTTCTTTCCTTTCCTGTTTACTGAAAGGAAATTAAAATAACGGACATTTAGACCACGAAATTCAGCCTTGGAGATATGTTGAAGACCAATTGTTATGTTAAGATTACCCACTTCTTTATTTTTTTTAATTTTTAGCAAATTCTTGATATTTACTGGCAATAAACAAAACAGGATATATTTGGTTGTAGTCTTTTTTATTGTAAATGAAACATTTGAAGGTAACAGTGAAAACAGTAATTAATGTTCCATAGGTATATTTACAATGGACTAGTGTCCCATATACATCTAGAAGCAGTGACAATTATTCCTGCCCGCTTAGTACATTTGTTTCAGGTGAAAGAAACCTGGTATAATATGAAAACCAGCTTAGCTTTTATGGTCATGGAAAGAAGTATCTAGTTTGGTTGATGTGAAGAAGAAAGAAAATGCTACAAGTGTTTATTCCCAATGTATACCTCTGTTTATTTACTAGGAAATGGCTGCTTGTATATATTTTTTTTCTGCCCAATGCAAAATAACATGTGGGATTAGCTTCAGCAAGATTCATGGCCTTTGTCCATTGGCAATCCTTTTCATGAATTTAAAATATTAGATATTGTTTAGATCTAGACACATTTTTATTAAGTATGCACATGTTCGAAAATGTAATTTTTATGTAAATATTTTTTGGTACTATTGTAATACATGTATTGAATTTTTTTGTTTGGATAATCAAGATAAGACTACAGTTACATGTAGCCTTTGTTTGTTGAATATGAATTTCTGGGCTATATGTTATATAATATTTATTTAATTTTCCAGCATGCATGTGTTATTCAACGACACTTACAACAAACAGAATTTTTTTCAAAATTGGTGAAAATGGACACCAAATTTATTTTTATAGACGTAAAAATGAATATATTTCACCAATGAAATCATACTTTTGCCTTCCGTTTCTCGATGCATTAATTTGACTGTTTGTAGCAAGTGTCCTAAGTATGTGAATCTTTAAGGAACGAGACCAAAAGTTCAAAGTCTGAAAAAACAACAACCCTAAATTCAGTTTTCGCTGACCCGCCCCCCTAAAACTAAAGATAATGAATGTTGGAACTAACAAGTTAAACGATACGAGTATAATGATAGATAAAATGCACTCCGTATACCTTTCCACTGTGTTATTCAAAAATGTATTTGTAAAAGTACTTTAAATTGCAATAATATTACGTGTAATCGATGTCGAATGACAGGAACGTACGTTTTTTTTTTTTGTTGGTTTTTTTGTGTTTTTTTTTTAAATCTCACCCCCCCCCCCCCCTTACTATTTATGCGACATTATCTTTTTGATCTCCTCCTAATGATTGTTGAGAGTATTGCAGAGAAAGAGTGGAAGAGACTGAAATTCTTTGAGTAGTCTATTTCATAGAAAAACTGGGAGTATTGATTGATGACATGGATTTTTTTAAGTACTACTGGAGTGAATGTTCAATAGTACAATGTTACACACCTTTTCATGATAAACTAAAGACAACTTAGTCTAGACACACGACAGGCATTCTTGATCAGAGAAGCCCTGTTCAAGGTACAAATGATGACGTATTTGAAAAAGGGGGAGGGGTCTGACTTATTTTCTTTGTACTTTGTTCTTCTTTCTTTCCTGTTTTACTGAAAGGAAATTAAAATAAAACGGACATTTAGACACGAAATTCAGCCATTGGAGATATGTTTGAAGACAATGTTATGTTAAGATTACCCATCTTTATTTTTTAATTTTTTAGCAAATTCTTGATTATTTACTGGCAATAAACAAAACAGGATATATTTGTGTTGTAGTCTTTTTTATTGTAAATGAAACATTGAAGGTAACAGTGAACAGTAATTAATGTCATAAATCCAACAGAAAATATAAAATTAAGAATGAGACAAACACATTCGACCTGTGAAACCCAATACGTCCACTGCTCTAAACCACTCTATATCATCTAGGCAACTTGGCATGGTTATCGATGACAATAAAATTCTTGCCATGTCATAGATAACATGGTCATTGAGAAAAGTAGTCTTGATCATCAAAACGCTTCGACTCATTCGCGAAGCTGATAAGACAAACGTCTGGATGATCGAGACTATGAGAAAAGGCAATTAAACGCCCGTTTGGCCTAATTACGCCTCCCTTTTATAGATGCATGTCTTAAGAAGGAATTGCAGATACATTCTTTGTTTCATATGCGCCCCACTGGTTTGCTAAACCCTTTTGGAGTATGTGCATAGCTATGCCAATATCCCCATCTTCCATGTCATAATTGCAATGTTCTTGCATTTAAGGTACGAGAAGGAGCAAAAAAAAAAAAAAATGGATTTAGAAAATAATCTTATAATATTTTTAATTCAGGAAAATGAAAAACCAAAACAACGCCAACGTAGCATTATACGCCCGTCATAAATGTTACCAAGAAGACGGAATGTAGATATAGAGTGGCAATATTATTCCAATCTGTGTACTCCGTGAAAGGTTATGGCTTGGATATTAATAAAACCACTATCTGCATTTTGAACTTTGACCACACCTTGTTTCAAGGTCATGACACTTCCTTGGGTCCACGGCAACAATTCTGCAAAATATTTAAATCCACGTACTCGGTGAAAAGTTATGGCCTTGACAATGATAAACCATACATGTACGTGCATTGTGACCTTTGACAAATAACCTTTCCTCAAGGTCATGACACGCTCTCTGGTCCAGGCCATCAATTCTTTGAAATATCATACGAATCTATCCTTATTGAAAAGTTATGTCCTGGACAATGTTAAAACCACTATGTGCATTGTGATTAGTAATCATGTCTCAAGTTCATGACACTTTGTAAAGGTCGATCCGACAATGCTAAAATCATACTTCCATCGTGACCCCTTTTCACAAAACCTTGTTCCATCGCCATGGAAAGTTGCTATGTACATGTTACTAGCTTGAAATCGGATATGTATTTAATCTGCAGTGGTAAAATTAGAAATTCATATAACAAATTAAGGATTATTCTCCTCCAGGCATAGCTCTGATCCTTGCGAAGTTTTTGGCCCCATCTTTGGCACTACATTGATCACTTTGTAAAGTTTTTACTTCATGTTTCGGATTTCCAACATTGCGGTTTGAGCATCACTGAAGAGACATAATTTGTTGAATGCGCATCTGGTGCATAAAGAATTGGTACCTGTATTTATTAATTAGTACAGACCAACAATTCTTTGAAATATTACCATAATCCATGCTCTGGGTAAAATGTAATGCCTGACAATATATTAAAACCATTATTTGTTTTGTGACACTTTGGACCATCAACATGGCTATTCCTGAAACATAAACAAGACAATTAATCCAATAATAATGAAGCTCTAGAGACTCTTCCCTTCTATATGCTTACATTAATATATCCACAAGTGAAATGGCTACTATATACTGATATGTACTTACCAAACAATGAAAGATGAAACAATACAATAACATAACATTATAAATAAGTAACAAATTGATAAATGACTATGAAATTATCCACATATAAATCTAGGCAGTGCACGTATCATACCACACAACCACACGTCATAATAGTATATACATAAAATCCAACCCCCGCCCACAATTTATCTTTACTTATCCAAATTCGTTACAGGGGGGTCAGTGGTGGTGGTGGTGGTGAGGGTTCCTTCATCGACGAATATAAGGAACTATATTATTTTCTAATCCATCGTAATATTCATCCAGTTGGATACACACATATTTATGTATGTACATGCATGATTATTACAGAGTGTATGTATACAGGACTCAACTATTTGTATCCGTCCACTTGCAGTTTGTGTAATCTAACTTGCCTTTTGCGTCATATGCACAAGTGTGGACTAGATAAGGGGAACCTGATTATTATTTATGCAATGTGAAAAATAAAGCACTTGTACATACGTGTATAAACAAGTAGGGTTTACATGTACTACTGCGAAATGTTATAGCGAACCTTTACAAGTTCCTTTTATAAAATTAATATCTTCTGTTTAGTGTATAATTTTCAAAATTTGTGGCAATATACGATGTCCNAAGTTCCTTTTATAAAATTAATATCTTCTGTGTAGTGTATAATTTTTAAAATTTGTGGCAATATACGATATCATGGACATGTATTAAGTCAAGCATCAACATCAATTGTTGAAATAAAAACTCATACCTGCAGGAACATATCCAACGTTTGTGAAGCTTTGGCACGTTGTGCTATTATTTGATCGTTTCTGTCTACTTCTACAGAAGAGGAATACAAACAATGAAACCACTAGTCCAACGCCAATCACCACTCCATACGCAATTCCAAATCTTTCATAAATTGTAGACCTAAAAGAGCAAGAAACATAACTCAATATACATCTTTAAGACATTTATTTGTGTAAAAGATCACTCGAGCTTTATCCATTGTCATTTGTTTGTCGGTACCAAGTCTACAATGTACATTTCGATACTGCAATAGTGACTAAGGAATTAGCATTTATCCAGTGCATAATATCTATATACCAAGAGCATAAATTGAAAAACAAAACAAAAAGACAAAAACTCAAGTAACAACAACAGAAAGAAAAAACAAACAATGAAATAATAAAAAAAAATAACCAAATCAAAGCAAAAACAAACCATAAACAACAAAACACCCCTTATACATGTAGAACAAGCCATGTATACATACTGTGCATATGTACATGTACATGTATCTGTGTATACATGTGCTTGTAGCGATCAACGAACGATAGAAGAAGTACTAACTTGACTATCATTTGTTAAATTAAATCGGGTATATTGCCATAAGGTGATTCGTAATTTTAATTTACCCGGTGGATATAAATGTATTTAATAAAAATTACGGGAAACACGTTTAAATTAGTTTGTTTACAATGTTTGTGGGCGTGTTAATTTAAAAATCGATTGATTGTAATATTCGCCATTTTACAGGTTAATCTCATGCTGAGCATGAAGCGCCAATTCTTTGTATAGAGTAGAATTGTAAGGTTTTCAAGCCATTCGAAGTTTGTATGGTAGTTTGTGCTTATATACATGTATATTGTTTCATGTACATGTTCTTTTATTGAAATGTCATTATTGTAGACTGACAAAGACTTTGTTGATGGCGAGTGTCGCTCTGGAACTTTTTATGCTAGAAGTTTTTGTGTCCCTGATGTTATTTATTTTAAAAACTGTGCTATGTAAGTCCAAAGCAATGTTACAGCTCTGTTTGGTTCCCAGTAAATCATAACAGAAAAACATGTTAAGTTGTAAAATATTGTCATTTATTTAAAATGACGAAAGATAAAAATACATATGAACATTGGCTGGGAGACAAACCGGTGTCTTGACTAGCAAATTAAGATACCCATGATGTTAATATTATTATTAAGTCTGTTGCACTCGCGCATGCGAGCTTATCCTATATAAATGTTTGAGTTTTATTTTATGAATAATTTATTATCGTTTGAACTGGTGAATTATAACATAAATATACATCATGAAATTTGATTTAATTTTACAATCAAAGACACAACAAAACGTATCGGAGCACAAGAGCTCGTACATTGTAAGTAGTGTACAGGTATATAAAAATGCACGATAACTATTTTAAGAGTTTAGTGGTGTTGTTATCTTAAATAAAACATTATATCGCCCTGAGGATTTTCTTGAAAATAAAGAATACTAATCACGATTTGCTTAACCGCTGTATTCACATTGGTACGTATAATAGCCGCCATTATATGACTCATAACAGTATCGGGCCTCACAGATCAGAGGAAGACCAAACAGGGCTGTAACATCATAATATCGTGTGTGGTAACAATGATATAAAGTCATTTAAAACAACACTCCGAAAGAAGGGAGAACATAGCTGACTGTTAACATTCACCACAATACTTTAGTGATATAGTTACTTATTAAGAAATAAACAATCTTACCAAATCAGTATAATTGGTACGTTGGAAACACAGTAAGACTTACCGACGCAAAATGTCCTCAGAATATGATTTCCCATTGCATGCATCTGCAACTTCTAAACATCCGGGTCTAGCAGACACTTGGATGGAGTAAAGTTTACCTATGGATAAAATCACCAGGAAGAAGAAATGAGATATGAGGTAATATCATGGAGGTTAACTTAGTGCATTGATCAGTGATATGACTTAAATACCTTGCTCAGATATCTATAAGATTTCTCCTTACCGAGATTTGATTATACCTTGCATATCGCATGCATCGGCCAATGGTCATCAGGGGTGGATCCAGAAATTCAAGTTAGGGGGGCGCAATATCACATGAGGCAGGGGGTCTGGGGGCCGCCTTGAGGCCGCCAGTTGGTCCAGGGGGCGAAGCCCACGGAAGCTCCAGAGTTTTAGAGATTTTGTAGGGCTTGACATTTGTCTACGAAGTCGTCATTTTCACTATATTTGTGTCATTTTCAATCAATAAAATGAACAATTTTTGAAGGTTTTTGAATGGAATATATCTTTTCTGATGAATTTCGCTTGAAATACATCATTAAGAAAAAAAACTGATATATAATCTTTACAAAATTAAGAGGGGAGCACCATGTGTAATTTATTAATTTTCCAGTGAAAAATAAGATTATATATTACACTTGGTAAATTTTAGAGGGGGGGGGGGGGCACCAGGTGCCTTAAATCCGTCAATAGTCATATAGAACTTGTGATAGTGAACACAGGGAGGAGAAACGAAAGAAGCCCGCCCAATTCAATGTGAAACTATTCAATACAGCAACACTTCTGAAATGTTAGGAAATGTTTAAACGAGAAAACTATCATTGATATCATGCGAATGAAAATGGTAAAAATGGTAAAAATTAAAGTGAAATTTCAACAAATTTTATTCTGCAAAAATAATAGCCCATGTATGATAGATTATCAGGGTGATGAAATTTTTGGAGTTTTGCATTGGTGTATCTAAGATTTAATGCCCCAAACATCATGAAATATCATAAAATCCAAAAATTTGCTTAAAATCACCACATTTTTGTGATAAAAACAAAAATTCGTTATAGAGCACAGGCTTGGACCAAGAAGATGTTATAAAAATTCGAACCTTCCTGGCATAATATTTAAACAGACAAAAAATAAAATTGGTGCAAGGCTGTGCTCTAATAAAATTTGTTTCGTTTTTATCACAAAATGTGGTGGTTTTAAGCAAATTCTTGCATTTTATGGTAAGTCATGATGTTTGGGGATTAAATCTTAGATACACTAATACAAACTCCAAAAATTTTATCACCTGATAATCTATCATACATGGGCTATTATTTCTGCAAAACAAAATTTGTTGAAATTTCACTTTAATTTTTACCATTGTTTGGGCAGATTTCCACCCTTCGTGGGCCTACTCCTTTCGAACTGCTTGTAACAACAACCCTAAAATTAGGATGCGTTGATAAAATGTAATTTCCAAGCTATAAAATTATAGTTTAGTCGTCGTATGAGACCTCCATGGCTTCATCTAACAGTCAGTGTAATCAGGTTATATTGTTGAAGATTTTGAGGGCAAGGACAAAACTTCACCGCCATTGTGCATTACATACCAAATCAAAAATTTATAAGTATTCATCTATAATTCATTCTTTTTGTTCGACAAGAAAATTATAGAATACACGATAACTTGATAAATAATTATTTAAAGGTTGATTCAAGATTCCATTGGTTGTTGGTGTTGCATCTTTGTAGATTAGAGCTTATAGGGTGGTGGCCTGTCACTGGCTTCACCATTTAACTTCCGTCCAGTTGTTGCCACTTCTGTCTCACGTGTATTGCTGACACCTGATGCTTGGCTAGGCGTACGTGTCTGGAGTGAAGGATTTGGATTTCCAGTGGGTCGTGTGGAGTTATTGATGATACCAAGTGGTACTGTGGTTTGAATGATTAGCTGCTGACCTGAAATATCAATATGCTATCCTGTTAAAAACTTATCGAATTCTGTATTATCAAAAACTTTATTATCAGAACTTATTTTACAAATTTGTTTAAAAGAGATGGCTACGATAAGCTAAACAGTTATTTTAATGGATGAAGATCTCAACAGAGTATTTATGCACTTAGCTGCAGAACTGTAGCTCTCTGAAAAAATATTGGGACATATCAGAGAGCTACAGATCCACCCCTTATAAAAACATTCGATTTTCAGCGCACGGAAAGTTGCGCATGATTGAGGCCTTCTATCGTTGTAATCCTGCATCGACGAGCCATAAATCTAATATCTAAAAATTACTTACATATCTCCCGAACGTGTATTTGTTAAAACATACCTTAGACTTTTTAAAAGATCAAACTTTCAAACACATGTACAATTGTGTAATTACATTTTGTCTAAAACTCTTAATTTGCAGACACTAGAAATTTGATTAAACAATAAACAAATATATTTTAATTTTGAAATGATTGACTTCGTAATCATTATATATGCAATATTCAGATTTTGACTTAAGCTTAAGATGTTTCTTGAACCTGGGGTCTGATTCCATTACATAATACATTAAATTACATTTTTACAATTTGTAGTTTTGTGAAACTAAGATGATTTTGAAGACCTCCATTCCGGATCAATTTATAAGCAATTCAATTTTGAATTTGGGAACTGCCTGATGTAGGTCTAGGATTGAGAAATGTATTCTTTCCGTCCTACTTTCATTGATTAAGTCAAACGTTATTATAGAATGGACCACTTCTTACATGTATAATTGTAATTAAATCAGCAGATGAATTTGTGGGAGACAGCGAGTAAAGAGCTAATAAATA
>CAJDSM010001974.1:0-20603 GCA_903981925.1 Ostrea lurida
CACATTGTTTACTTTGCCATTTTATATTCAGTCATATCCATGGCAAATTAAGATAAATCAAAATACATATATATTTTTTAATTACAATTACAATTTCGTAAGGAAGTTTGCGGGCATTTGACTGAACTTCATTTTTGATGCCCATACATATGTTAGAATGATATGGAGCATCAGACACATGGCGTGATTTTTCTTGAGAGAGAGAGAGATAGAGAGAGAGAGAGAGAGAGAGAGAGAGTTTAAAATTCTTTACAATGAAACAAAATAAATGGGACCCATTAAAACTCGCAAAAGGTATTCCCTACTCCAAAATAGCAACCTAAGCGGGTGGAGGGGGTGGGGTTATAATTTCATTATTTGCTACAGGGGGTGCTTCCTTTTTTCATAAATTCCTGCTATATGCAAGGTTTGAATAATAACTGATCCGTGACTATCGTAAACATTGTACATGTATTCGAAAGGGGGAATTAAGTTACAAATGTAGGTGTCCCGTTTCAACCACAGATAATTTCAAATGTAACATGTCCGTGCACGTGCACATCAAGAAATTCCAGCATTGATGTATATTCGTCATAACCTTACGAGTGTTATACACTATAATATAATATGTGTAGATCGAATCTTTTTCTGTGTATGATACATACTGATATGAAATAAAGGTCGATAAGTCTTTTGAAAACAAATTAAAACAAATTAGAGCTGCACACAGCCCTGTCCCAAGTTCGGAAATTCTTTCGGTTCTCGGCAATATAATCGTAAGTTTACGTTGTCTTTCCATATATGGTCATATCGAATTTCGACAAACGTGTCAGTTGAGATTGTAACAATCACACAAATGAAGAGTACAACATTTGAGGTATACATTTTTATGCCCCCCCCCCTTTCAAAAAAGAGAGAGCATATTGTTTTGCACCTGTCGGTCGGTCTGTAGACCATGTGTTGTCCGCTCAATATCTTTTGACCCCTTTGCTTGATATCAACCAAACTTGGTACAGGAGTTGCCCTTAGAGAGTAGATGATCCCTATTGATTTTCAGGTCACATGGTCCAATGGTCAAGTGGTCAGTCTGTATGTAGACTGTCGGTCTGGTAGACCATGTGTTGTCCGCTCAATATCTTTGACCCCTTTGCTTGATATCAACCAAACTTGGTACAGGGGTTTGCCCGCAGGGAGTAGATGATCCCTGTTGATTTTCAGGTCACATGGTCAACAAGGTCAAGTGGTCAGTCTTGAATGACTATGTGCTGTCCGCTCAATATCTTTTGACCCTTTTGCTTGAATCAAACCAAATTTGGTACATTGGGTTGCCCTTAGAGAGTAGATGATCCCTATTGATTTTCAGGTCACATGGTCGAAGGTCAAGTGTTTATTGATGATTATTTTTGCCTTATATACAGTATGTGTACAAAGTACCAAGTATATAGTTCCTTGCACATGAATAGCCATTTTGGATTTTGCACCATGGGGGGCATGTATGTTTTCTCAAACATTTCTTGTTTAGAAACATATCTTACATCTCCAGAGTTTTTACATATACATAGCTGAAATTGATAAATGTTTGTATTAACAAGTTTACATACTTGGAGTTTACATGCTTGGATTTTTTAACACGATTAACCTCCATAGTGTTCCGCACCTTTAATCGATATTTACTCTGACTTCCGATGAGGAACACAAACAGAGACATTAATCGCCAATGTGACTTTCCAAGAAGTGGTGATTCAAAGTAAATGAAAAAATAAACATTACAATCCGCCACTTTCAATTTGACACAGTGTCACTTGTCCCTCCCTCTTGTGTCCCTTGGCAGCACGGAAGTTACTGCGTCATTGAGAGTTATTTCTACAGAAAGGTTCAATGACCGTGCCCTGCAAATATCCTAACAGAATTGTTTCCTGGCTTTAAAGGGACTGATACGATTTTTCTCCAAAATTTAGTTTTTCAATTTTTATTATCAAAATATCTTGTCTGATATGTATAAAGTTCAAATTTGTGACTGTGCAGCATCAAAATGCATTAAATTACAAAATTAGCAATTCATATTTTGTTAGTAAATATAAACACTGGTCATAACGCTACATTTGGGGTGGCATCCCTTGTGCGGAAATCGGGTGATGACTCTGCAATTTATAATTTCCTGGACTAACACGTACATGCAAATACTAGGATGACTATTAATTCAAAACTTACTATCACGATAGTTATCGATAGTTGAAACATCTATCACGATAGACTATCGATAGTCAGCCTTACTATTGCGATACTATAATGATAGTTCTATGTGTTCTTTCTGCATTTTCTTTAACAGCTGCCATTATGTATACACACTACATAGTTACATGTACATGCTATAGAAAATGAAACAAAATGAATTAGTTTTAAAATATTCTAAAGGTTTATTCCTCCATGAAAACTTACAAAAATGCAAAGTAAAACAAAAGTTCTATTTGAACAGCAACAGGTATTATATATGCGAGACAAAAAACAGGTCAACTTTGCAAAAATGCTGAGTAAAACAACAGCAACAGGTATATGTGAGACAATCTGTAACAAATCTGCTTATTCGTTTTTCTTCGAAAATATTAGTTTGTCTACATGTTTGGATTTTAAAGCAGACCTCTGAGCAGTAACAATATCTCCTGCTATTGAAAAAAACTCTCAGAGGGCACCGGGGTAGCTGGAACACACAAATGCTTTTTCCGAACAGCAGAAAGTAGTGGGTACTTATGCTCATTGGTTTTCCACCAAACTAATGGACTGTCAGCAGTTGAAATTGGGCCTTCTTTTCTGTAAGCAAAGACTTCAGCTTCCGCTCTTTCCTGAAGAGAACCTGGTTTTTCCTCTTTGACAATATAAATGTCACCACACAAACAACCCATAGTATTTTGGCCTTGATCACTAGAACTATCCAACTTAGGGTTTTTTTTCAACTGGCTGTACACTGTCTTCTGTGATAGGAAGAGGTTCTTCATTTTCTACAGCTGGTACAACTGGCAAGGTACCTTGCAAGTTCACATCCATAGGTTATTGCTTAACAATGGTATATTTGACAGCATTTTTTGTGCAAGTGTTGAATTCACACCTACACATTCCAGAGTAAGTTCATGAAATACATTGAGCTTTGCTTCTTCAGACAAAAATGGCAATAACTTGAATCGGGGATCAAGTACAGTGGCAAGGGCAAGTTGTTGTTTGATGTGTTCATATCTTGGAGAAAGATCAGCAACTATTGCTGTTTTAACTTGTTTACAAGTTCTGAGTCATCACCCTTCACCTTCATGATGCTTGAAAGAAGCTGGTGTTTCAGAGGGATTATAATTGAACGTTATGGATTGCTTTCCTCACAGAGTGTTACTGTGGCTGTTTTAGTGGTTGTAGAATAGTTATAAGCTCTCCAATTGCAGAAATATCATTTTCAGGTAAGGTAGAAATGTCCTTTTTTCCCACGCCAGTACACAGCTGCCTGTTGTTCCAAACAACGAGTAAGCATATCCAGAGCAGAATTCCATCGTGTCTGTACGTCGATTATGAATTATGATCAGGCAAGGAAAGTATTTTATGTTTTTCTTTAAGCACATCACAAGCCACAGAGCTGCGGTGAAAGCAATACAACTTATTCAATACTCAAGAGCTTGTTCTGCGTATGATCAGTTTTTGAATAGTGGCAGGCTACTTACAGACAAGTTGTTGTTGCAGGGGTTTCAACAGTCACGTTTAAAGGCAGCATTAATTTTCGTAAATTTTATGGTCGTTATTTAGTTTACCAATATGACCTACCATTGAGTCAATTACTGTCTGATGTGTTTCATAGCCATTGTTAAGCCGTTTTTCACACACTGATTTGACTACGCATTGTTCCGTTTACCTGATCGAGACTATGGGCTCACGGCGGGTGTGACCGGTCAACAGGGGATGCTTACTCCTCCTAGGCACCTGATCATACTTCTGGTATGTCCAGGGGTCCGTGTTTGCCCAACTCTTGTTTTTGTATTCTATTTGGGACTTACGAGATTGTTCACTGTTCGTTATCTTTGCCTTTACACTATTCTTTTTACTCTTGCAAGAAGGTTTGAGACATTTCCCAGTTTGAGGGCTTTACCACAAGCAAGGTTGAGGATGTGTGCAAAGCAGTCAATGTGAAGTGGCAACCCTGCTTCCTTCACAGCCAGCTACTTTCATGTTGGATGCGTTGTCAGTTACATTAGGAGGTTTACCCGGAAGTTTCCATTCTTCTATCGCTTCTACCAAAACATTTGCAACATTGAGAAACGTAAATAAGTAATCTTTTCGTTCGAAGTTTAAAAGGTTTTTGTCAAAGAATAAATATCAGTCATCGGTTGAAGAATTATTGTTAAAGTCGATAGTTGCACTGACTAACGCCGATGGTTATCGGTAGTTCAAATACAATCGACTATTTACTATCGTGCCCATTGATATCGATAACTATCGATACTATCGCTACAACCCTAGTAAATACATGTAAAAATTTCAAGTTTACTATACTTGTTGGTCTTTTTCTTGCTGCGGAACTGCCACGCAATCTTGCGCATGACCGCCACCCCAGCGTTACATGTATATCCAGTGATGAAAAGACATAACACCGAGTTACGGCTAAAATATTGCTCTTATCCTTGCATTAAAAGATCCAAAATGTGAATGTAGACTTTAAATGAGTTGTATCTACAATATTTAACATCAAAAATGAAAAATCTTTTGATCAAAATTCTTGAGTCAGTCCCTTTAAATTAAATGCAAAGTTAATGGAAATAGATTTTTGGTCTCAGCTTAGAATGCCAACAGGAGTTAAAACTTCGACGATTTGTCGGCATGCTTTCTAATGAAGAGGTTATTACATGTAATAAATAAGACGTACATGTATGTAACCATTGGATGTATAACGGTAGTTAGGAAATGGAGAGAGATTCCGTAACAATTGTCAATAACAGAAGTCGTCAAAGTGCGCATTTTAGTTACGTCAATATTTGATTATGTTAGGAAGTTTGGCATCAGTTTTTAAGCTTTACTTTACAATTTAAAAAAAAAATGTTATCAACAGCTTATTATAATGTTTCTATTAGTTGATATTTATAAAATCAAAAATTTGAATGCTTTTAACAGTTTTTGAAAATCGAACATCCAACAATTTCAGAGAGCAAATGATTCAACATACAAAATTTCGATTAAAAGGGGGGGGGGGGTGTCTGCATATAGTGTAGTAGATGCCGAAACGTCTTTGCAGGTGCCTATAATATCACAAATATTACAGACTCCTCAAGTTCAATCACATTTATACGTACAACATAGAGTAGATTAAGAGTGTTTGTAAAAAACAGTATGACATTTAACTTCGGACATGACAAAGTGCAGACTTTTTGCTACCCTTTTTATCAAAAATTCAGTGTATCTGGTAGGATTTTTTTGCAGTATCTTCTAGTTCAAAGCTAAAGTTACTACGACTTGTACATTAAGAGATATAAGCTCCTAAAGATAAAAATCCTGTAGGAGAATGGGGGGATTTATTTATCGTATCAATATCCTATCATTATCCTATGGGAGAAAATAAATCTATAGGAAAAAAATTCCTAATGATTTTCGATAGGATAATTAATCCTACAGAAAAATGAATTAGATTAAATGTCCCAGATAAATATAGTCCTCACTAATAACAATAATTGATTGGATTTAATATCTTATGTTGTCTACAAAAATGGGTATAAGTAATCCAATATGGAATTTTTATTTGAGACATTTAATTCTAATTCTTTTCTATAGCACGATAAAGATCCCTCCCTGCCAAAGGCCCTGAGTCGAGCATAGGCTACAAGTGTTTATCCTCTGACCTCAGCGCCGGAATATCATATCCTGAATCCATAAAATCTTGGATCGACGTCCTCCAATATGAGTGAAATATCTTCCAAAAAAAAATTACTTGCGAAAATGAGGGACGCCTTAAAAGAGAGAATTCAAAATTTAAGACCAAATAAGATCCCAAGGGGGGTGCGAGAGGGTGCGAGAGGTGCGGAGAGGGTCGAGAGCGAGCGGGGTAAGGTGAGCCAGTGCAGAGGGGGTAGGTGTTGGCGTCCTTCCTGGGCCGTGAAAATGACCAAACTCGTTCTTAAACCTTGGAAATAAGGTGTCCCTAAATATATTGTGAATAATTTTCACATGTGGTCCTATAAATAAATTAAGAGTATGTAGTTATGACTGTCCCTTGTTGCATAAAACACATCATTTGGTTAAAAGCAAATTAAAAATTGGTGTCGCTCCCAAAAATATAGTTGGCTTGAATATTCTCTTCTTCTAGAGCTATACAATTCACTGGGAGCGAGGGAAACTTGTCTATACTTAACCGCCCATATGAGTGAGATGCACGCTCTATAATAAGTAGTCGTAATCAACAAAAACCTTGCTCAATATTCTTAAGATGTTTGACAAGAGACACATACTTTTTTAAACGATGAGCATTTTCAAATGTACGCCATCACTTTACTGTGAGAATCAACTCTCACGTCCCGGTTATTATGACATACTATGGAGCTAGGTCTGACCCACTCTCAGCCCTTTTTACCCATTACTCGCGCGTATATTATGTTCTTGCACCATATGAGACTCTTTCATCGATGTGTTAGAAGTTAGGAATATATAATTGTTTGTTTGCTACGTATAAACCCAACACAAGGTATGATGACATTTATTTTTACAACTCATATGGAGACGGATACATACAAATGCACCACGTGAATGGGAGCTGTATGAAGAGCCTTTAGGCTACCTGCTCGGCTACTTCACAAGAGAGGTCGTCTAATGTAGATCAGAGGAGTTTGATGCCTTTATCCGTAATGAGCCTATAATGGACAAGTAGAGATAAAATGAATAGAATAAACATAATGTCTCAAAAATAAAAAATTCTCACCTATGAGAGAGGATATAAGCACATATGTATAATAACTGTTCCATTTATTGAGTAAGAACACACATAAGAAATTAAGAGTACCCATCTATGTATTTATCGTTCTCAAGTCATACCTACAATTGGAAAGCTGCCGCACGTAAACTAACTTTTAAACAGTCTGGGATTAGATCACTAACATATTCCCATAGTGTATTTGGCTGAAATAGAGATTAAGGAGATAATAATATAATACTTTATAAATCATGAGAAAACCTCCTGATTAAGGATTTGCTTGTGTTGTACTCCTATATTCTGCAATTTCAACTTTTCTCCCATAGGATAATGATGGCATATTTGATAACGATAAAGTAAATCCCCCCATTCTCCCTACAGGATTTTTAATCTTTATTCCGCCCGCCAACTATAGCACTATTCGGCAATTCCCTAGAATAATGCTAGTATACTAACGTCGTACCGCTACGAATTTAATAGCTTTGCACCCTAGAAAGAGAGTTTCCACGCAACCTGATGTATCAATGTTCCGTGTACGTCGAAAGAGAATACCACATATGAATTTTCTAATAAGATAATCTCACATATGAGGATAATAAGAAACATAAGCTCTCCGAGCTACTGTTTGTCTATAATTGTTAACCCGCAACAGTATAAATAATTGGTATGTCATAATAATTCTAGTTTTATGTGTTTACAATACTACTAATATCGTATAATATAGTAATCTATTCATGCAAACTTAATTGTACTTTCGTCTATTCTGTATTAAGGACCAAAAGTTGATTTGGAACTTGAAGGAGGGGTGGGATGGGCCTCTGTAATATGACCTTCTAGAATTTGAATTATTAAATCACCTTAAGCCATAACCAATGCATGAAAAGAAAACGTTTCCTATCAGAGGATCTTATCCCTAACTGCCCCACAACTTAAGTAAACCCTCGAATCAGACCAGCCCCCCCCCCCTTCCTCATAATCGCACTATATTACCTGATTATGACCTGATAATCTATTCTGCTACTCCCCTCCGTAAAATAAAAAAAACCCAGTGGGCTTTTAATTTATGTTTTGGAAAAAGAATCTGAATGGTCTTCCCCCATCCAATCACTGAATGTATCTGGATCTTTTCAACCACTATTGTAAGAAAGAGAGCTATTCATACAATTTGATTATATATAAATATATGAGTCAAACACTTATACATTATGAAGCATTAAATAATTCATAGCCTGTTGTCTAACATTTACATTTTACATAATTTGTTGTTTATTCAACACTTCTAAGCATGCGACGGTATCAAAAGTAAGCTATAAAAAGAACTTTGAGAGTGATAGAACACATGAAAACTGTTTCCATAGATGCACCCAACTAAAAATCAAAAATATTGACAGTAACGTACAATGCTACACGTTTCGTACAAGACTATCTCTTTTATTGAGCAGAGTGTGGTGCGTAGTCGGTGCCTAATTCGTGCATACTACCATTGATTCATCGCTAACTTCACACGTCCCTCTAGTACATCTCAAAATGGGTCTACCTTACGATTTGTCTAACCGTCATTATTTTATAACACTCGCATACCAATATGATACCATTTCTTCATCCCTAGAAAAGGCATTGCCTGAACAGAGTCGGTCTCTGAGAAATCAACTTTTTAACAATTGCCTCCGTTCCGGCCCAGTCTCTAACTGATAGACACTCGTGACCAACACCATATTTCTATCTCTCCAGTAACGTATTAGAGCCGGCATTTAACCTAATAATTAGAAGGGTACCATGACTCAATGAATTTCTGGTAATCAAAAACTTAATGATACAGTTACACACTTCTTCAATGGCTTTAGTGTTAGTATAGATACTTGAGTATGCGATATACCATAAATCATCAATAGAAGTACTACATTCACATTTTATGGTATTAAATTATATATATTATTGCATAGTGTATTATGCATTGGAATATTTTGAAACATAAGGATACTCAATTATCTAATTTGACGGGCCGTAAATCTCCGGTGATAATGGAACATGTCCAGTAAGTTTGCATCACTAGAGAGAAGTAATAATCTCTATTGTGAGAGGCGTGAAGCCCATGGTCGATCAAATAGAAGAGGCGAGGACAAAATCTAAATGGGCATGTTGAGCCATGGGCTAGTCACCGTACAAGAACAAAGAAAAAGACCACCTAGAGCAATTATAAGTCTAAAGTCAGACTTGAAAATGTTACATGTACTTGTGTATCTAATACTAAGGACTCCATGTTAGCGGAGGTAAAGGCTATCGACTACGTGTGACCATACGATCCATACAATATGGCCAAAGCGCTTCCGGGACAGCGACCTAGCCCTCACCAGTTAGTCGCCAGTATAGTATTTGACTTGAGGAACCTAATACCGCGGAACCGTCGGACGTTAGTCAGGTGCAAGCTTATCGACTTTAACAATAATTCTTCAACCGATGACTGATATTTTATTCTTGGCCATCGCCACCAACAAAAATACCTTGTTAAACTCTTCGAAAGCGCAGAAAACGATTACTTAATGTATACGTTCTATCTCATATGCCTCAATGCAAATGTTATGAGAAGCTTAATAGAAAAAGCGATAGACAGAACTGATGCAGAAAACTTGTATCTCTGTGATCAACTCTTCCTACTAGATCCAACCCTGCTTATTTTCCACTGCATACCAGCATCCACAAACAATGTATAAATATGTTCTAGACTTTTGCACTGATGTAAGGATACCCATTATGGGTATTGTCCATTTATTCAACAATATAAGGACGAAAATATTGCTATTGCTGACACAAACAAAAATATCTCCCTAAAACTTCCGTCCAGCCTTGTTGGTAAAACCGGCTCACCAACCATATGATTAGGAGGCTGGATCGTCCAGAGAGCGTTACTATATAACTATGGGCAATCGGATTAAAACAAAAAAAAAGTTGTTATACCCAAAGCAAAAGATAATACGAACAGTGAGAGCATCGGTCGTGGAAGATAAACACCAAAGAGAATACGAGAATATACAAGCAGTCATGCCGACATATCACACGCGCCTACCCCTGAAGCTGACATCCACTGAATAGAAGAGCCGCTCATGTTATCGAGGCTGCTCTAGTGAGTAATATTTGAGCTACCATGCCACTTTCACTTTTGTCTTTGGCCTCGGCTCACACTTGGCGTGAGCCCATAGTCTTGATCAAAAGAGACTAAAAAACGGGGAACTTAATTCGTTAGCTCCACTGAGACCACAGAATCTCCACAGTAGTGCTAGAAAAGGGCGTGCGGTACCACACACTAAGCTGATGAAAACAAAAGACACGATACAGAACTAGCAGTCTATTAGGAAACGTAGCAAGTGGCGAATAAGAGTCCAATATTTGGATAAATGCGGAAACAATGAAAGTACGAATCCCCACGAGAGACTTTACGAAAATACAGCGCTGACACTTATACGTTAAACGTGAACTGTTAAGCATGAAACCCTCTTGCCCACACATTAGAGCGTGTCCTGTATACCGCTAGCCCACATGTCCCTACTACTTTGCTAACAAACTGAATACATACGCAGAACAAGCTCTTGAGCGCCCTCATTTCAACTATTTTAATACCCCTACGTTTGTTGAGTCATGTTGCTCCTTTCCACCGCCATTCTCGGTGAATGGAGCTTAAGCTGAATCCGTAGCCTTCAAACAGAGATATATAAATATAAATTTAGTCCCTTTTGCTTCGGCCTGATCCATTTATTAATTCTAAATATCCACTCTGGAAGCGTTCAGCGAGGACACGATGTGTGGACCACTTCACTAGCGTCACTTGGAATATGGCTCTACGTCACGCTTCGTTTGGGCCAAAATCGTAACAAGGGCGAGGGGGCATATAGTATCTGTTACTTGCGCCCGTTCATGGCGAAAAAAAAGGACAGTTTACCAATACTCTAACCAATTTCATGGACTCGAGAGAATGATAGTCTTGCCATCGATCATGATTGTTGTAGAGCTGTTTACTGAAGTACTATTTCGCTACGCCACACCTATCTAGAGCCGGCACAGCTCGAACGTCCTTAAGCGGAGCTCACTTCAGTTGGAGGATCTATAGCGACACGCCAATTAACAACGTTAAAAACTTAGCTAATTCCCTTCTGAACATCACCACAGCTTCTACTTTGCCTCACCAGCACGTCATGAGGATTTCGACAGGTTGAGCTGACCTCAGTAACTTGTAATCGAGCAGTTAACCAATATCAGCTAAATAGTATCAGGTTCTTTGTATCAATTTGTTCCCCTCCCAACTGTAGTCAAATAATTATATCATCACTCAAAACTACCAAACACGGAGAACATTGCTCTCTTAAGCGACTCCTCCACACTAAGTAAAGTCTCTACAAATTGATAAATCGCCCGTATTTGCCTAGAGTCTATTCAGAGCCCATCTTTTCTGAAAGAAGACCGGCAAGAGGACGGCATGACTTATTTATCATCGAATGCTTTCACGCTCGGAAACAATGCTGTTGACGTGTTAGCTGAAGGTTTGGGCAGAGCACACTTGCACACAAATATTGCCTTAGATCAATACTATATCTAGAACGCACATTGTTAAGCAAGAGAGCCCCTAATTGGATTGTGAAGATCTCTCGCCCGAAGGTACCTTTTGCTCTACGTATGTAAAGGGCGGCGAGGACTCTGATTTGAGAAAGAATAATCGACTACGTTAACTCATCGCTACTGCGAATCGACACACCCACCGTACAGAGTAGCCATGATATGTAAAAGAAGCGAGTTGAAAAAAGAAACACCATAACCAGCCTAGGTATAGTATACTAAAGTAAATTAAAAACAAAAGGAACCAAAATACTAATGAAAGGTATCATGCCCATTTGCTAGTGAAAGGTTGAATGAATTTTGAAAATCCGGAAAGAGAGAGTGAGGAATGAATCGGATAGAGATTATATTGGGAGGGAAAAAGGGTCATATGAAGAGAGTGCTTGAAGCTGGAGAAATGAAATTAGAAATGAATGATACAATAATGAAAGAGAAATAGCAAATATTGTCGACAAAGCTAGATATCGGGGGCGGTGGCCATGATTTTCAATCTGGGCTCCCCTAAAATTTTGAATGCTAGGAAGCCCATTTGGCTCCTTAAGACATTTAACCTATAATTCCACCCTGTAACAGAGACAGAAACCAGGCCTTTGAGGTTATAGAAACCTTTTTTGAGCACATTTCATGACTCAAGCTCAAATCGATGATAAAATCTTTATGATAATTTGATAGTCTTCAATTCTTATATCTCAAATGAACGTACATTGGTCAAGATGTTTTTAATATGCTTTGGAGTTTGATCTAAGTCTCTAAACATAATGGTGAGCTATGATAGATGAATCGACTCACAAGTACGATTGAATACTGTACAGAAAAAGTTTTTATAACCTTTACGTGGACCCTCTGGCATAACGTTCCAACTGCTCTAACCAATTGAGCTAAAGGGTTAGCTCCACTAGCAGAGCTAGCAGGAAGGCCTATAATCCAATTATATACATTCATAAAATAAAATGGAAGTTCAATTCAATCTATCGATTATTTAATTGAATTCTATTATCTTTTACTATATAAATGATAAATCTGATTGGTTCGATGTCGTCTCAACGGGTTAAACAAATTGTAGCTTAGAGTACAGAGGCGAATTCATCTAAGTTACGCAATATTGCGTAATTTTGCCGACAAATTACGCATCCCCCACGTTTGGACCTGAAAACGGAGAAGAAGAGAGAGAAACAGAAGAGAGCAGACGCCAGTTTGTGGTACTATATTAATTGCTGGTAATCTTGACTTAATGAATTCCGCGTATTTTCACTAAAATATTCTTTGCAGAAATATAAATTCTAAAACATACAGTACAAGAATTTGCAAAGTGCACCAGCCCAAATTGTGGGGTAGATAACGAGTACTCTTGATTTCATGTCACACGTCACGGGAATAGGGGCAACAGTAGCTCGTGTTAATTTCAGTAGAACGCACGATATTCTTGCAGCATGTCAATGTTTATAGTGACGTTGTATATTCCTTTGAATATGTTGTATCTTTTTGGTAAAAAGTGTCGTAATTACTAAAGAGGTCTGTGGTAACAACAATACTCTGAAGTACTTTACGAGAATTAACACCCTCTGAAAATTTTGTTGCAATGAATGATGAAGGTTGGTGTATCCAGTCGTCCTACCTGGCAAAGGCATGCATGCGGAAATTATGGGCCGCATGGATAGATTTGGTCTCCGGGTGTTCACATCACGAAATTTAGAAAACAAAAGAGAGGACAAGCAGATCTATGTGACAAATACTCAATTGCAGTTTTGAAAGGATGGTGTAAATAGTTGGACACGTGCTCAGAAAAGTTGCTGCTATTCTTGGTAAACATTGAGGGCATTTACCGATAATGTATTATTACTGTGGAAAATAATCGCTATTCGATGATGCAAACATCGTGGACTTGAAGTTACCAGTGTATTTGAATGAAATGCAGTACAAGATTGCAGAGAAATGAAATAAAAGCTCTGCTGTATCACGTAGTTTTAACTGAAGGAAGAGGAGGCCCTTTTTCTTGGAGGAATTGGGAATGGTCCGGGGGGCGCTCAATAGGGGGCAGGGGCGCTCAATAGGACGATATAACGTAACAAAATGTAGCCTCTTTCATTCGGTCGATCCTAAAGATCAACCTCGCATCTTCGGGCTCGTCGGTATGCTTTTCTGTGAAAGTCGATATTTCTTTTATAGGACTGACCGAATGCAAAGAGCTATATTATGTTAGTATGCTGCCGATTTCAATTTGATAATCCATTTTAACTCTGATCTTATTTTATAACACTGGCTGTTTTATAATTCAGGCATATTTGAAGTCGTCAGAGTTTCAGTTGTGCAATGAGTTACTGGTTCGCTTCGTCTCAATCAAACTTTAACAAAACTGACAACAATGATACAATACTATATGCATGTAGTAAAAATATTAACCAGAGATAAAATATTTATCATATACCTCATATGATCCGAGTTTTTGATACTGTAATCCCCAAGTGTGCATCGACTTTCCGATCGGTGACATACTGTCGTTTTCCGATTCCGTATCAGTATTCTCTGAAACTGATTGATGTGTCACAATGCAACATCTCTAAAATTTTATGGAGAAATGTTGACTGCGTCATAAACAAAACTGCGTGTCACAACAAATAATTTCACGGCATTGTTTGTGTATATTGATATATTTGGACATCATTCAAGCTTATATAACGTCGTTTAAACAAATAGATAAGGGGTTTTAGTAATAAATTTATCATTACTACAGTAGACTTGATTCCGAAAAAAACAGAATCACGTGCTCATTGACAGGTGCGATCCGTGAAGCGTCTCATGTGATCTGATGATTCGCGCCTGTCAACGTCGACGTGATCCAATCTTCGGACCAAATTACTGTAGTAATAATTATATGATTTTTAAAATATCATTCTGATTAACATATAAAATTTTTATCGTTGTTTGTAATGACTTGCACATTTCCAATTGCCAGTAACTCCTTTGTCAAACAAAAATAAAACGCCAAAGGAACAGGAAGCGATGCCAACCCTGCTAAACAACTCCAATTTCTGGAAATAAAACCAAACAAATGCAGATGACTATTCGCGTATTCGCGAAAACGTGGTGTTAGAGTATGTTGTTTCTCCGGTATGGCGGATTCTAATTAATTTGTTGAACAAAAACTTATCACTAACAGGATATAGAATGAATGTGAAAACAAAATACTTTGAAAATCTGTATTTGCATCATCTTGGCAGTTTATGAATGTATCTCAACAGCAGGGTAAAGTTCCTTGTGATCTCAAAAAGCACATTTGAGGCTGTCGGTGACTGGTTTCGCCCACGCCCCTGCGAAACGAATTTTTTTTGCTTCCCCATACAAAAGAGTAACAAAGATTAGGTAACTCGTGCATCGAATTGCTTCGGTGTAAAGACTAGTTCTATGAATCTTGATACGAATTTAATTGTTAAATTTTTATATCAAACAGATATTATTTACACTACTCAGCATCTTACGTTTAAATTATGAAGCTGGATCTCAAACAGACAGTTGGTTCACCATGCACATGTTCAATCAATAAACCAGGCGGTGCGTCAATTTCACAGGAAGAAAAAATATAGAAAAATGTCAACAAAGGCCCACAATCGTCACGCTGAGTGACCTTGGCCCGCACTTAATAATCAGATAAAAGAATTATATATATTCAATGTAAAACTTTGATAACACTTTAGCCACCATAATACAAAGGAGTCATGAATTAAAAACTTGAAATTTCCTATAAAAAGATCTCAATAAATCTTCATGCTTCCTGGTCCATGTTCTTGAGAGAAGATTTTAAAGATTTTTCCCTGTGAATCATATGTATAACCCAGTGGTTCTCTTGCAGAAGAAGATTTTTCAAAAGATTTTCCCTATATACATCATATGTAATAACTTGACACTTAATTGTAAAGAACCCCATCGTACAACCCGGGGGCCATGATTTGAACAAACTATATACCCTATATCAGAGAAGCTTCCATATAAATTCTCTACTTCTGCCTCAAGTGGATCTTGAGAGAAGAATTTTGGAAAGATTTCCCCCTATATACAATATATGTAAAACTTTGACAATAGATAAATATAGACCCGCGAGGTCATGAATTTGGCAAAACAAACCTTGGAATTCTCTATATCAGGAAGCTCCAAATAAATTTCAGCTTTCCTGGCCCAGTGGTTCCTTAGAAGAAGATTTTTAAAAAATTTCCCTATATAATCATCATGTAAACGACCTTGGGAACAATCCCCTATGTGGCCCCATCGTACCAAGGGGTATGATTTAACAACATGAATCTCCTCTATATAGGAAGTTCCATAATACATATATATCCGTGGACCAGTGGTTTTACGAGAAGAGATTGTTAAATAACACCACCCTATTTAGGCATTGTCGTAAGGAATTATCTCCCCTTTGAAGCGGCCTGGTCTTCATTGCAGCAACTTGAATCCCTTCACCCAAAAGATATATATATATGGGTTGAATTTGGCCCAGTGGTTTTGAGAAAGAAGTCGAATATATACGGACAGAATGGACAAACAGACAGACGGACGGACGACAGGTGACAGAAAGCTCACTTGATAAAATAAATCAGGTGATGCTAAAAACGGTTTGCAACGTTATTTATGTGACAATTTTAAGATTTTATTCAAATAATGAAGACGATTTATTAATGTTTGTTTGAAGTTGAACTCCGTGAGCCTTCAATGCTCATTATTGGAAAGATGCCGGAAGGGGGGGGGGGGGGAGCACTCAGTTTATGAATATATGGTGTGGTTTCTGAAAACGGGGTTTTATTGTCTACAATGGGAAAACAGAGAGAGATATATATTTAACCCACTGTATGAATACGGGTATATGAAAAAAAAACAAGTCAATAATGGGGTTGGTGTTATTACTGGTCAATCACTTATATGTGTGCAGGAAACGGCCTTTTAATCCCTCCAAAATGGTGGAATCATGACCATAAAACTTCTAATGAAGGGTTCAATTGCTCAGGAGGAAATAAATTAATTCATTTTTGTACATATTTATTACTTGAGTGGGGGGGGGGGGGGGGGGGGCATATCTTTTGTGCTTACTAATAACGCATAATAATTTATTCAAGATAATTAGTAGCAAGCATTTTTTCCTCATAGCCCTTTGTTTCGGAACATTGGCGATCGGTATCCAATATGAAGTTTATGGCAATTACAAACCGGTAATAATCTGGCATTTTATGCCATTGATCTACCACTGCCAGAGGTATATCTGCTAAGATGAGGCCTCGACGGGGAGTATGATTGATCTAACCACAACACAATGTAATATATATAATTATAAAAAATATCCTCAATGACGCATATAATCCAGAATATTTCGTTATTTTTCAGAGATATATCTGCATAATAAAAAGATGCGCGCAAACTCTTGACCGAGAGAGAGATATATATATATATATTATATATATATATATATATATATAATACTATATATATATATATATAGTATCTATATATATATATATATATATATATATATACACCAGAATTAGAAATGGGGAAAATGTCAAAGTGGAAAAACACGGGTATTCGTTGCAAGAGTTATGCTTTTCCCTGAATAAATATTTGTTCTTTTCCCTAAATAAATATTTGTTTCTGTCCAATTCTCAATAATATGACTTAATTAACTCATATGATTACCATTAATCTGCTAAACACCTTTTTTTTTTCGAAAAAGTCTGCATGAAATCAATTCTGGTTTATCTACTCTCTCCAATTCAACACCATGTAAATGTATTCTTTTACTTTTAAAAGGAAATTTACTGTCTGAAACAAACAGACAAAACAAACAACAAACAAAACAAAAATTCGTAATAAGCGTCGTTAATTTCTCAACAATTTGAATTTAAAGCGATGTCCCGAACTTCCTCGGTGTCATCATGTGTATGAGGATTCTCAAGAATAAAGTTGCATTTTCCAAGTTGGACTTTGAAAAAATTAAAATTGATCCTAAATACCACTATTTAGATATTATCTTATGACTGACTTTCCTCTGTTTTAACCAAACATTTTAACACTCGAGCCGATACTGGACAAAACAAGTTATGATGTGGGCAAATCTATTCCACTAGATCTTCAGTGATCTACGTTACTGCAATTTCCATTTCCGAATAAATCTTCACAAATAATTCCTTTGGAAAAACTATACAAAATATAGGTAGATATGTTTTTTTATGGGAAGTTGAACTATTCTTCTTATTTTAAAAAATTCCACCTGATAAACTAACTGTTTTAAAAACCACCACAAAACAATCAATGTTCAAATATTTATTCAAAATCAATTTTTATTTCTTTTCCTTAACTTTTTTTCATTGTAAAACTTCAAAATGCATTTCTTATAAAACTTAATATATCGAAAAGTTGAATTAAACCTGCTAAAAGGAATCCCTAAAACGGACCGATTTACTCTAATCGTCAAAATAGAAAAAAAATCAAAAACTCAACATATATGTTAACGTAGATTACAGACCCGCAACGTAGATTACAAAACTGCATCTCAAAAGTGAATCTTGAAATACTAACACTAAAATTCATTTGTTTCACTAATAGATCACAGAACTAACCAACAACCATTTGTATAAGGCGGCGGCTCTAGAACTTCATCAAAACTCGTCCACACCATGGATTTTCTTTCCCTATATTCTGCTTTTTGATTTTCCCTAATCTAATATTGTTGCGATAGTGCTGTATCTTATGTATAGTGAGCGTTTTTAGATTTTTAAAAATATTTCATAATGTCACTCTGTAAAGTTCTTTTTGAAAGTGAATAACTGAATTAACAAACAGAGAAGAGAGGAGAGAGAGAGAGGGAGAGGAGAGAGAGAGAGAGAGAGAGAGGAGAGAGAGAGAGAGAGAAAGAGAGAGAGAAGAGAGAGTGAAGAGAAGAGATGAGAGAAGAAGAGAGAGAGAGAGAGAGATGAGAAACACCGAGTTTCATCCATAAGATGTGAATTTTCAGCATCCGTGCGACCATTCATGTCACATCAAATAATGACGATAATTTGATTTTTGATGATATCAATCTTCCCATATTTATGTTTTCCAATTTACCATCACAGCCACAATGGGTGAATTCTAATAGCAATTATTCGATACCAAGAGCTTGTTCTGCGTATGATGTCAGTTTTTGAATGAGGCAGCTACTTACAGACAAGTGTTGTTTGGCAGGGGTTTCAACAGTCACGTTTAAAGGCAGCATTAATTTTCGTAAATTTATGGTGTTATTTAGTTTACCAATATGACCTATCATTGAGTCAATATCTGTCTGATGTGTTTTCATAGCCATTGTTAAGGTTTCCGTTTTCAACACTGATTTGACTACGATTTGTTCCGTTTACTGATCAAGACTATGGCTCACGCAGGTGTGACCGCAACAGGGATGCTTACTCTCCTAGGCACCGTTGACCACCTGGTGTGTCCAGGGCCGTGTTGCCCAACTCTTGTTTTGTATTCATTGGCTACGAGATTGTCACTGTTCGTTATCTTTGGCTTTTACATGGCTCGAACCTTGTTATATCATAGCGAATGGTAAGTGATGTATCTCACTTGTACTCAACAAATGACGTTCTTTTTTTGGCTTAGCCACTATAATCCAAGTGACCTGTAAACGATTCTAAAATCTAACATTTTTAGCTCGAAACGTGTCCAGTCCCTTTAAGGCAAACTTGCAGAGGAGATCTTATTAATTTCTGAAATGTTAAGACCCTCTTTACACTGCACTCAAAAGAGCTGGTAATTTTAAAGCAATAAGTTATCTGCCCTAGATCTAAATGATAACAGTAATATGTGGGTATTACAAATTCTTAATCAGTTCAAGCATGGTACATGTCAGGTAAAGAAAGTTACTGAACTCTATATTTGCACGTTTCTTTTCATCAAGGAGCAAATGGTGATTTCTTTTCACCAATCTTCACTATCTTTAAACATTTTTCTTGGTCAATGCTGGCCCGTACCATATTATTAGAACTACTTAGATCAAATTTAATATTAACGACTTAATGGTGATTTATACTTTCCAGTGGTCTGAAAAAAAAAATTCGTTAGTGTATAGAGGTCCCTAAAGCATATATCATTGATGAACAATATGAAAATGAGTAAATGATTAATTATTACAATCTGAAGTCAAAATATTGCAGAAATCAAAATCATGCATCATAAAATCAACACCGGAGTGTGTCACATTTAGCATACTTGATCTGACAATGAATTGGGCGTACGTACCGAACTGAGCGGGTGCTTCTCAGAATCAAGTGAACCCGGTGCATTTAGTAATAAATGTTTGCTTTCTACCGATATAACCTTATTTTGGCACAGAAAAGCTGACATTTTTACCATATCATGTTTGTTTCATAAGACTGATTTAAATAACATCTTGTCTCAGAATAAAGCCACTCTCCAACGCTACCACTGTTCATGGACACAATCATGAGCCGCCTATCGCTACATGTATCAAAAATATGTGCTACCTCGGCTCATTGTACACAATATGCGGCTCACAATAGTGCTCCGATTACCCGGGTGCGCGGAATGCCATCAAATGATGGCGATATCATCCTGGACTGGGTAATATTGAGATGCAAATCTTTTGCAGATTGATATTTTACATGAATACTTACAAAATATACTTACATATAAATCAAAATATTGATAGTCAGCAATATTCAACCAAATGCTCGTTTTATCAAATTTCACATATGAATTCAATATCTGAAATCTCATGATGAATTGTCTTCTACAATTTTACAATGTCATTTGGTGCTTGTACATAAACCTCATTCATTTTAATGAATATCATGCTTTATTAATACTTCATTTAACATAATTTAAAAAAATTACTCAAACTTTAAACATATCTATTAATAAGAATCACTTTCTCGAAAAACTAAACAGATTCCTCTCCCCACCATCCACTCATAGAGCACCGCCCTGCAGTAACTTCAATGTCATGCTCACTCGTAATCGGTGTTGCAGCTTAACAAAATGGTTGAATTCATCCAATCCCTTAGAAAAAAGAATATCCAAATGTATAAAGAAGTCGAAGTGAGTCACTTATGCT
>CAJDSM010001974.1:21498-41619 GCA_903981925.1 Ostrea lurida
TCCCGTTTACTTTATTTCGACTAAGGGCTCACGGCGGTTGTGACCGGTCAGCAGAGGATGCTTACTCCTCCATGGCACCTGATCCTACCTTCGCTTTTGTCGGAGGTCCGTGTTGCCCTACGTGACTCGATTTTGTCAAAGAACAAAGAAGTTATGGCCTAGACAGAAATTAACACACGTAGACGGACAGACAGAGTACATGACATATTGTCTCATACATCCATGTGCCAAATACAAGATGCTTAGGCAAAGAACAAAAAGTTATGGCCCGGACACGAATTCATGTTAAAAAACTGATGATTTTGACCTGGGGGTCACAAGGTCCATGATCATTGAGAGGTCATCAATATACGCGACACATCGTCTCATAGTGATTCACCCATGTGCCAAATATGGTATGCCTACCTCAAAGAAGAAAGACGTTATGGCCCAGACACGAATCTGGACAGACAGATGGTCGGACAGACAGAGTACATGACACATCGCCTCGTGGTGATACATCCATGTGCCAAATACAGAATGCCTATGGCAAAGAACAAAGAAGTTATGGTCCGGACACGAATTCATGTTAAAAAACTGATAATTTTGACCTTGAGGTCAAAGGTCAAGGTCATCAATATACGCGACACATCGACTTATAGCCAAATATGGTATGCCTACCTCAAAGAACAAAGAAGTTATGGCCCAGACACGAATCTGCACAAACAGAAGGCGGACAGACAGAGTACATGACACATCGCCTCATGGTGATGCATCCATGTGCCAAATATATACAGGATGACTATACATACAGAGGTCATCAATATACGCGACACATCGTCTTATAGTGATACACCTATGTGCCAAATATGGTATGCCTACCTCAAAGAACAAAGAAGTTATGGCCCGGACACGAATCTGCACAGACAGACAGACAGAGTGATTCATATATACCCCCCAACTTGTTGGGGGGGGGGTATATAATTAAATCGTTAATGAGAAAGCAAATATACGTCTGGAGAAGGCAGTGTCTTCACTGTTATCATCTCAAATTGAACTGATTAGTGCATCACAAAAGAGACTAGAGGTTATCTGACAAACCGTGTACACATCATTGTTCTCATAATCTTGCAATATTAAGGGAATTATCTGATTGAATACTTGCCCATAAAGCTATTGCAGTAGACAAATACTTACCCACCCAACCCCTACATAATACTTTGAACCCGGTGATCATCTTTGGTTTGGTTGTACGTCTTAAAAGTACTTCCATTTGCAGTACTCAGAATAAAGTAAGTCTTAGAACAGTATTACGGAAACCCATTTAGGACTCCTCAAAAGTTATTTTTCAAAACGTTGAAATTCAGCACTTCCAAATAATTACTTGTAAGAAAATTTCAAATTTGTTACGACTAAAAATCAATTATTTTTTAATTCAATATTACGAATTTCTTGAATTTGTTGTAAAAGACTAGAATTATTCTCTCAAAGTTATTAACTTTGCAAATTCATTAAAAATATTAAGGAAACCATTGTATCGACGTTTTTACATCACCATAGAGTTACAAAATCCACAATAAAGTATCCGGAATATGATGTACATGTACAGATTGCAATGTTTGTGACTAACTGATAAGGCAATATAAAATAATCAAAGAAAATTACTATATTTTTTTTGTATGGTCACCTTTTTATCTCGAAGTCTTTTAATCTCTTGTATTCGGGAGGTCAAACAAATATGTATGCATATTGTTTTCCATTTTTAATTTAGGATTCATTTCAGATTTTTATTTTGAAAAAAAAATTAACATAGAATTCATAATTCGTTATCTCGAATTAACACCAAACAATATTAGTATACCGCAGTTTCGAGACTTTATTATTAATGACACAATTTATTTCAATTCAAATACCTTCGCCGCAGTATACTTATAAAATACCCTTGATTAAACTTCCAAAATTACTAATACGATCCTGAATGTCTTCTTAACATCTTTAAATAGAAAATTAAACGGATCAAAAACCCACAAAACAGGCTCATCTGCTAAAGATTAATGGAAATATGAATCACAAGACATCATATTTGACGAGGGAGGCCATATAGATGTGGCATAAAAAGTTTTTCAATGGATTTCTGTAAACGCTGAATAGAAACGAATAGGAGTAACTTCCGCAAATTTGATATGAATGAAACTACATGGTAATGGAATGCAGAGTGTGTGTCCCGATGAACGATTGATTTCTGAGGGCATGTTTCTGATCTATCCAGAATTTTGGATGTCACCGATTAGGCATCTGCGACTTGGAAACTACCAAAAGTGTCTACTCAATATATTTACGATGACTGACGTAATATATACCGAATCAATATATTTTCTATGACTAGAAAAGGAATTAATAATGTCCAGCAGTTATTATTTCCCTATTTAAGCCATCTCTTGGCACCCTATGCTGATACCTTGGACAAGGGTTCAAAGTGTCTATGTCCCGAAACTCCAACCCTTGTCAACATCTCTAGACTCTTAGTACATTGTATTTGTCTAAAGACATTTGGTCCCTTGCAAAATCCCTGGACATGGTCCTTTGCCAATGTCTTCAGACCCTTGGTCCTTTAACAATCTTAAGTTAGCATTTCCCTAAATACTCGTTTCTTTGCCAATGTGTGTAGACACTTGCCCCCCCCCCCCCTTTCAATGTCTCTTGTGGTTTATTGTCAATGTCTTAAGATATTTGGTCCCTTGACAACTTCTCTATACACTTGTTCAGTTATGATTGTCCCTAGACACTCGTTTCTAGACATTTGGTCTTTTGCCAATTGCTAACATTGCCCCTATACACTCGCTTGTTTGCCAGTGTATCCAGACACTTTGCCCCTGCTATATCTCTCGACACTTGGTTACATGCCAATGTTTCAGGACATTTGGTTCCCATGTCCGTAGACATGTGGTTTACAATGTATGTCATTACAACTGGTTCGACTTCGCCCCAAAATCCATGAGCATTTGGTTTTTCCCTAGCTTTCTTTGATACCGATGTACAGACTATGACCAAATGCCAGAATTAAGATGAACAGCCAACTAGCCCAACCTTATCCAGTCCCTACGTGACCAAAGGCGCAATAACAGGATAATCAGTTAATTGATAGAATCCACCTACAGTTATTCATATTTCGATCTTTACTCATCGATGATATTTCGTATATTTTGAAAACATTTCTCAATTTAATTAACTCACATTCTACAAAAGCAATAGCTAAAATACAACTTTTCAAAAATAAGTATTATTTAAAAAAAACCATAGACGTAAAGCAAAGGGATCGCCAGCTTATTATATAAAAGCATTTCACCGCGTTTATTGATATTGCGCGGAGTCTTCACATTCTGCTAAATCAGTATTTTTAAAAATAATATTGAATCGTTTGATCTGTATATATACGAAGTAAAGTTTTTAATTTTAGATATTGGTTATATTCAAGATGTTTAATGTATTTTTGAAAGATGTATGCAATGTATAACATTGCAAAATTTTAAACAATCTACAGTAGGCCAACGCAAAAACAGTCAACTACAACTTACTGGTATTTCTGCATGAATGGTCTGGCTTGATGTGCCGTAAATGATTGGTATTTTCTCCAGTCTGGCAACTCCTCAGTTAATAAAAATGTTATACAAACCATAGTTAATTCTTTTTGAATGTTTATTAGATCGACAAGTCAAGAATCGTTGTGCAAATGCATATACCGGAAATCTTCCGCTCGCTATCTATACATACCGGGGAGGGCGCTGCTGAGCGAGGAACATATTTTCCCGCCAAAGAGTCAGCGATCCCTTTGCTTTACGTCTATGTAAAAAATAATGATAAACTGATAAAAAGAACTTTCAATTGCGCAACATTTTAATATGCATATAGTCTCTATGTTTCAAGATGGTTCTCCAAGCTTCATAAATGTTCATATGCACTTTATACATGTAAGACCACTGTAGTTGGCGGGCGATTATTTGTCATCATTTGTGGAATTACTCTTTGAATCCTGTCTCAACTTTTCATTTCTCTCCACGGAATTGATTATTGACTGCCAAATTCACATTCCATGTGAGTTTAAAGAGAGATGATCTTGCGATTATTTGTACTATACATGTATATGATAACGCTACCGACATACTTGAGAAAATCCCAAGTGTAAATTTGAAGCACGTTTTGTGTGATAGTTCAAAGTTATATCTCACCATCAAGTCAATTGATTTATATGCTTAATGATACCGAGTAAAAATATATCAGTGTGCTATGAACTCGTGGTATATGTTGCGTGGTTGCAAAATAATAGTGCAAGAAACGTTTAAACACAGATATGTCATCATTGCTAGGAGAGAGAGAGAGAGAGAGAGAGAGAGAGGAGAGAGAGAGGAGAAGTAAAGAGGAGAGGAGAGGAGGAAGTATTATTCGATCGACTATGTTTTCAAGAATGCAATATCGAAGGCATCCATGGATATTTTTTATGTCCCTGCTCAATGGTATATTCAACAAAAAAGGGTTTTCAATATATTTTGCTTCAAATGATACGCAGTGTAAATTACACATTTGTACATCAGTGTTTCCAAGGAATCGTGCGATACTGCAGAAAAGGCTAAGTGATTTATCGAGAAAACCTACATATGAAAATATTCAACATTTTAAAGTACTGCGGGCGTACATCATAACAAAAATCTTAACAATTTTTGACATCCCGCATACGTATAGAGGGACAACCATGTAGTAGTCTAGAGCAGTGTAAAAAAAGATTTAATACCATCCGGGATAAATCTCAACTATAAATTGAAACTGTGGCAGTTTTATTAGCTTCTGGAACGACTCAACTCGTGTATTAGAAAAAAATTCCCATAAAGGATGGTACAGAACTGTTGGCAATAAAGAGAAACACAATAAGAAAGATTTGCCATGACGCAGTGATGGAAATAATGAAGCAAGTATTGAGATTTAAGAAGTCATAGTGCCAGAATCATTGTATTAGCAACAGAGAAAGCACTTTCATCAAAATTAATATTCATAAAGTCTTGTATTACATTAATTTTAACAGTTTTTGCAATTCTTACATTACGATATCCTGTTTTGTAGGATAAAACTGATAGTTTTCTTTTATTGAAATGCGTGCGCATGCTCTCATTCATTATTCCACTTGCATTCAGAAATCCCCAGTTGACTACTTTACGTACATATGTATCTTATGTGTGACGGAGAAAGAAGGCAATACTAGAGAGATTTTAGATTTTTACGCACTAAGCAGTATAATTAATCTCACAGAGAGAGAGAGAGAGAGAGAGAGAGAGAGAGAGAGAGAGAGAGAGAGAGAGAGAGAGAGGAACTTTTTATATTTTTGCTGTTTGCGTATATAATTTTTCACTTCAATCTAGACGTCACATAGTGTAGTAGAAAGCCATAAACCTAAGACGTATGTATGACATCCAGGATTGAAGCAATGAAAGTTCTTTACGATGTCAGGGTATACAACGACACGGAATCTTGAGTGTTTTTAGGTATCATCTAACTCACTCTTAAATGTCTATTGTATATTTAGGTTTGAGGTGATTTAGAGTGACTCGAACTGACAACCTCTCCGCTACGAAGCGAACACTTTAACCACTGAATCCCCGAGACCAGCACTGTTCCCTAAACAGCAATAACAGGCACGCGCTAGTTACGGATTCTGTCACGTGTAATACATGGCATATTTATGAGGTGAAAAACGAGATAAGTTTCACAGAATTTACATGTATCCAAAAGCTTCTATTGGAAAGAAACAATTTCTGCTTGGCGCCTGTAACTTGACATTTATTTGATATATGCACGACGTTTTATCTATTAATGATAATCGTTTTCGTTCATATGTCGATTCGATATACCCCAGCTAAATAGAAATAAAAGACACTACCGGGTCTTCCATATCTAAGTCATTAACGGCAAACTAACAACTCAACTTTATGACAAACGGGATGATTATTTATGTGGCAACATTTCATCATGACCTGCATATGATGTTTATATCTCTCAGCTGATTCGATAAGCAAGAGCTTGTTCTGCATATGATTCGTTTTTTAATTAAGGCAGACTACTGACAAACTAGTTGATGTTATAGGAGTTCCAACAGTCACCTTTAGAATAAGCATTTTGCAAATACTATTGCCCTTATGACGATCTAGTTTGCCAAATTATACAACCTAGCAGTGGGCCAAATGTTGTCTGACGTGTGGATTTTTTTGTACCAATTGGTAGATCGTTCTATACACACTTCACTCCGTTTATCAGATCGAGATATGGACAAACGGCGGGAATGACCCGTTGACAGGAAAGCTTCCACCTCCTTAAGCAAAGGATCACACCTCTGGTATATCCAGGGGTCCCTGTTTGCCAACTCTTACTTTGTATTTCGTTTAGGACTTGAGACTGGTCTTCACCTTTTCATTTACTGAATGAAATATAGTTTCTATATAGTAAGTGTCTTTCTGCAATTTACATAAGTTTTTCAATGTACCAATTCAAATTGCCTCGTGGGGACCCGGGTTAGAATAGGTCCTCAGTACCCCTTGTTTGTCGTAAAAGCCGACTAAATGGGGCAGTCCTTCGGATGAGACCACAGAACCGAGGCCTCGTGACACAGCAGGTATGACACGATAAATATCCCTTCCTGTTCAAAGGCTATAAGCGCCGAGCACAAGTCTAAATTTGCAGCCCTTTCACTGGCAGTGGTGACGTCCCATTATGAGTGAAATATTCTCGAGAGGGAAGTTATACAATCATCCAAACAATTCAAATTTCAGGTGTCTAGATTTAATGCTTGGTGCAACATAACATACAGTGAAAACGATGCCATATACAATACAAGTTAATGAAGGATTATATGATACTATTGATATTTCACGTGAATAGTATTGTCTCTTGATTAAATTTCCTAAATTTCTATTAATGTAGAAGTCAAAATGATTCGTTCATAGTGCTATGAATTTTATGTTATTTAAGCATTTCAGAATGTACAATATGATGAATGTACTAGAGAAGAAGTAGGCATGAATTTATTTGACAATTATTTTTCAATAAGAAACATGTTTTGGGTGATAAATCAGAAGTGCATCATGATAAGTCCATAGGTTTTGTACCATTATATTTCTCCTGAAAAGATCTTGATTTTGATATACAACATGGCAAAATTTTAATATTTCATTGACTTAAATTAGATAATGTCCTTTTGAAAGAATTCTCTCAAAAGTCATAAAAAATTCAAATGGTGATAACTCAGTTGTGCATGATATGTTCATAATGTTCGCACCGTTGAATTTCTCTTTAAAGCGACATATTTCGTGAAAGGAAAAACGGTCTGTTATTTGCTATCCTAAACAAGTAAGAATCATAAATGTTGACAGAACAAATTAAATGATACTAATACTTAGTAATTGATCCATTTTTATGTTTTATACAGGAAGCACAGCATGAAAACTGTCCGACACAGAGCAAACCAATCCATAATGAATGATGTATATTTTGTTTTTACTGCTGATAAGCAAAATCATGTCCGATATGATCCATTAAACTTACACTCATATTTATATGACTAAACATTATTTTCAATCTCTGCAGACATTCAATATACAATATACAAAGAAGAATATATTAATTGTGGTAGTAATATTCCTTATTAACTAGTATACTAGTAAATACCATCCTACATAACTACTTTGAATGAAAAGTATGATGTTTATTCAAAATCTGTGTTGTTGGATATGGAAGTGTGAGAATTTTTATTGTATTGTATTTTGTATTAAAATGATCACGAGTGCAAAACATGAATGTATCAAAATGAAACATTTTTACATGCCCTATAATAGTGTTCCCTATTACACACTGTTATCTTTTCTGATAATTCCACAACTTCGAAACAATACTGCGTTTTGAATACATAGGGTTCGTTTCCATTTTTATCTCTAATTCATTCCATTTGAAGAAGATGGATTTTAAGTCAAGGATAGCAACTTTTATTAAAGGGGATATGAAATATTACTTGCAATTTCTCATTCAGTATGAAAATAACGACAATGAAAATACAAGACCTACTCGATGAATGAATTTCAATGATTTGAAGAGCTTCACACTTTTACATGGTAAAAGTCATTGGCAGCTGCCACCTTGTATATGATGTGTAACACCAGGTGATCTTACATGCCATACAACATATTTTAACATTCACTCCGATTTTCCTTTACATGTAACTATATTTCCAACTGAAACTGAAAGTTATTATCGCAAACTTTCAACTTTTGAAATAGACTAAGCTCAGCGTATAAAAGCATACAGCATAGTTTTATTATCAAAATGCAATTGAAAGTTATCAGTTTTGGAAAGTAACTCGAGGCTTAATTCAATATGCTGGTGCAACGAGACGAGGTATATGATAGAACCCCAAAATGACTTGTTAGCTGTAGTTATTATAAAATTCCTAATCCATGATCATATATGAGAGAGGGAGTGCATATCCATATCTTCAACATGAACGTTTTATTAAACAAGAACAAGTTTCTTTAGAGCTTTCTTAAAAGAAAAATAAGACATGTTTACGTGTCAGTGAAATATACGGATGTACATATTCATATATGGGGTGAATATCTTCAATATTAAAGTTTTATTAAACAAGAACAAGTTATCTTTAGAGCTTTCTAAAACGAAAAACAAGACTACATGTAGTTTACACATCAGTAAACATATATGTGGGTGTGTATAGCAGATGTTCCACTATTTTCTTTTTAGCCATATTATGTTCTCAGCTGTTCAAGATAAAACCTAATGCTGCCTTTGAACAAGGTAAGAATCTAGTCATCGAAAAAGAATGGCATTTGTTGACTTCTACCTCCAGAGCCATTTCTGAGGGGACAGCACTTCGACAGTCTTGGACGGAAGAATTCGGCTGATGATAACCCACAAAATCCTGCAAAGTCAAACCCACGTCCACAAAACATGGTACAGCGACAGCCCGGTAGAAATCGGTCCCTACCGATGGAGTCTGTAACTTCTTGCGAACCGGAGTTTGCAAAGTCATGATCCAAGTCCCACGATCCACTAGATCCACCTCGAGGAGGGAGATAGTCATCGTCTATTGCATTTGTTTCTGTTGTAATTGGTGTTTTCGTTACTTTTTCGGTCCTTGTAGAATCAAGTTTGACTGGTGCTGATGTTGTTTTGATCGTAATGTGTGACTTAATGTTGTGGACCACGGTCTTGTTTTTCTTCATGACTTTTGGTTTGGTAGATTTTATGGGCTTTTTCACTTTTTGTTTCCTTTTCTTGTTCTTTATCTTGCGAATGCTTGGTTTTGTCTTCTTCGCTTTTGCCTTCTTTCGTAAGTGTATTGGGAGTGAGATTACATCTGGTGTTACTACTGGTTTAGAAGATGCTACAATTTGACGAGCATTCTTAACAACATGGATAGGTTTTAAGTTTGACTTATTGTCAAATGTAGGGTTTCGTTGACTAATATCACTCTTGACAAAGTCTGATGGAGCCCGAACATTGGCAATAACAATATTTTTTGGTAGCAAGTTTGGAATTGCGGGGGATACTAATGTCCGTTTTTCAGACTTAACTCCCTTGGTGGTCTTTCTCGGAGGTGGAAACATTCGCTGGTGCATTTCCCTAGGTCTTCCATTGACATATGTTGGTTTAAAACGACGTCTTTTTTGTACCGAATTGAAAAAAGCTTGTTCAGATACTTCATCACTGGAGAACGTAGGATTAATGATCGTCCATTTACTAGCGGGTGGGTTTGCAATATTTTGTTGAGGTGGCTTGATAATATTTTTTGACAGGAAATTGTTTGTCATTGCTGAAAGAAAACTGAACTGTGGTTTTGAAATTTTATGTGGAGTGGCATGGAATGATATTTGGGAGTTTGCATGATTCGCAACTCTGTCTGTTAATGAGGACGTTGGCCTTTTAATAATCTCCCCGGTATTGAAATGCCGTTTATTATTGCCCTGATGTCTAATACCTCTACTTTGAAATCGGAATACTGACTGTCTTCTGACATTATGTGGAGCGGGGGAAATCCTTTGACCTGGATGTGTTTGAAATATTTCCCTCGACGAATCCTGTCTGTTTGGAACAAATCCTTGACTATGAGAGAACCTGTTAGGCGTATGTCCTCTGTCATGATGCGGGTTATATCTAAATGCAGGAACAGGATGTGGATTTCGTATGTTTGATATTCTGAACCGTTGGGCTTCTATAAGGCAAAAGAAAAAAAAGGATTTAATTACGGTTACGAAATATGCCGTCAAATCGTTCCAAAACTTATATCTAATTCCCACGTGATTACATAACTAGGGACATGGCAATGTGTAATATTATATGTTTTACGTTGTCAATTAATGCATTAAGATCTACAAATATAATGTCACGTCTACATTAGATTCTGCTGTTGGCAATACACTAAAAGTCTTTGTAGATAATGCAATTGTGATGCCTTAGGATACAAAATAACAAGTTGTGTAGAAGCGAGTTGTATTGCTAGTAGTTTTTCATTATGTTCTATTTTTCCCTTGCCATATAATTACCTAACATTAGATATGTAAAAAGTGCACTTATTGACATTTTCTTGGTCAAAGAGTGCAGTGAATAGCATACAAAAACATAATATGTATGTCCATAGAGATATTACGATATCTGTAAAATTTTAAACGGAATTTTACCAACATTTTATATTTAAAAATGAAGATAACGAGCAATGATCAATGAAAAAAAAAATGTAAGGAATACAGAATTGAAAGCAAAGCAAACACGGGCGTCTGGAAACACCAGGCGATAATAAAACTGTACTCATATCTATGCACCGCCATGGTTTTTTTTAGTACAACTCAGATCAAACTCCAAAGCATTCTGAAATCATCTTGACCATGTACTCCATTTGAGTATAAGAATGATTATATTAAAGTTTCATAAAGATTTAGATCACCGAGTTTGAGCTTGAGTATGAAAACATGCTGAAAAAAGTTTTATAACCTCCAAGCCAGTTGTAATTTTTCGAAAACGATTCATACATGGAAATGGTTTTTCGTGAGTTTGTCAATATATTTTAATCTAAACACATTTACTTTAAGAATTTTACTTCTCATTTGTTAAAACTGTATGTCAAATGAGAAAAAAATCTAATGTAACATAAAAAAAACTATGAAAAACGGACATTGAATAGATATGCACTATCTACATCTATGTCCTGATTCCGTATTCTTGCCTATTACTGTATAATGCTAAAAATCGTAGGCTAATATCAGAAATCAATGTTGCGAAAAATTACCCGTTGATTAAATTGATTTTATCTGATAAGAAGTCGGTCCGTGGTGTGTGTATATGGACGTTTATTGGACATTTCAGGCAGCTTTCACGTACATTTGTAAAGAAATTAGTGACCATGTTTGAAATGTGGGGTTTACTGTGATTAGCGCGGAAATGAATGGCCGTATGTCATGTAAACACGATTTATCATTGGTAATCACATGTAGTACAACAAACGCGGATAATTTACACTGATAAAGTTCTGTGTATTGCGCTGGGTACATGATGGATGAACAGGTTGGTGTCATTCTACAGACAATGCCCCCGTATTGAAAGTTGTACAGCTCTGGATTTGTGCAGAAATAGCTGAATGGTATGACGGACGATATGCTTTCTCCTTCTAAGCAATAAATGAATAAAAAATAAAAATACCTAATTGACAATGATTTTAGAGGGTTAAATGTAGAGTATACTTTGAATGTTAAACTACATGTAATTCCTGATAACAGTTTCCAAAATCATTCAAATATCATATTTGCGAATGGATTAAGATTATTGCTGAGCCTGAACTATATTTCATTATACAATATGATGTCTTTTTTTCTGTATGGTGTTGGGGCACCTATAGAGACCGTGCACTGATTTCTAATACACATAAAAAATACGTTATCATTCCAGTTAAGACAGAAGCACGTACTCTTTCAAGACAGATTTCGTATTAATCAATAAAACAGTATATGATGATTTAAACTTCATTTCACTATAGATCTATTCATGAAAACGATTCAATCTGATTAATTTATAACTAGTTTTAATGAATAACCATGGGACATGAGCACCCTCTGCACAAATTGTACAAAGATAGATAACTCGTGTTAAAAGTTGTCTATGGAGAAACAAGTTATTTTATCAATGTTGCAAGAAAGAAGTAGTTTCTACTCACCTGATATGTGATTTGAAATTAAATTCAAAACAAAAATTCCAAACAGCCATTCCCGCCAATACATGGTCTAGGAATACTGACTACTTAGGACGAAAGCTCCTTGTAGTCGTAAGTGCTACTAATTTTTGTTATGCATGTACTCAGTAGTGTATTATGTGCATTCGCCAATAAACCAGGCAGCTAACGGTAAGTGAACCTTAGTACAAAGTAGCATTTTTTGATTATCTAATAGTAATTAGCGACAATCGTTTACAACCATTTGACCTCATAAAAGGACAATAAATCATTACTTAATTAAAGGGTAAGCGGTGAGAACCACGAACTGTACACATTTTGCCAATCTAAGATTGGGAACTTTCAATTTATTTATATATCAAATTTGAATTTGGTAAGGGAGGAATAACGCACCAGTAAAATTAATATGGATGAAAATTAGAGCTGCTTATATAAAATAATATTTTGAAAATTTTCAATTTTACTTTAATTTAATAAGTAAAAAAATTCAGTTTTATTAGACAGTACTGTAAAGATAATTTTTTAACCCGGCTGGGCTCGAACATGCAATCTACAGATCAACGTGTTTTTCGACTTAACGGCTTACACGTACATGTAGTTAGGCAATCAAGATTAAATGGAATATGCAAATATTATTGATATTTATATTTTTAAAAGTCAGTCATAATAACGATGGGTTATTTTTCCTTAATCTATATTGGTCCACGTGGCTTTTAATCAATGGTCATACGAGATGAGAAAGGAAGAACATGTACATGTATGCCGGCGTCCCCCGAAATATTTATAAAAATAATTTTTCTTGTTTCGTGTTAAAAGTGTACATGATTCAGTTCATTAACATTTGCACTTATCATACATTTATATTCACTACAAACGTCATATAAGTTGGGGTTTCCTCATTAACTGAAATCCTCATGGGCATTTGGCCCCGGTACATTTTTACAAATCTAGAGACACCTATTCGACAGAAGGTACGATTAGATAATTTAGGCTGTGTTTATATATTATTCAAAACTTTTAAAATTCGTATAGCGGTAACAGTTCATTATATCGCTGATATTTTAAAAAATAAATTAGCAAAAATTTCACCAGAACTTGTCCATTATGGAATCCTGTTTGAACTCCATGACCTATCTGAAATAGCTTGATCTACACTAATGGTTATTTCACGTGATTACAATGCATTGTCCGCTTTTTAAGGAACAGAAACACGCCTTCAACGTCATTGACTTTAAATCCAGTGTATTCGACATGCATGTACAATGTACGTGTACATACATGTAAATACATTGGCGGATTCAGAGGAAGGGGGATTCCCCTTTCTGTGGAACAGTTATTGACAATACCATGTCACATCGTGCTCCTGTTGAGCAGAATTACATGGTAGAGAATCAGTTGCAATACTACCATGATCATTATAACCCTGTTACATATAAGCACATATGGAACATCGTGTCAAAGGACATCGCTAATTCAAACATTTGGTGAAATGACACAGCCAGTGCATCAAGAGGGACAAGCTCTACCATAACATCAAATTCAACGTTGATCAGTGGCTTAATAAAATTCATAGAATCTGTCATTCGTGTCAACGGAAGTAAAATAGATACTCAAAGAACAGTTTAGTTTAAAGTTTACAACTTGGTTACCTCATTGATACTTTAGTAATACTGTATTTTAATTTTATTATATTTATGATAAACATTTTGTTAAAATTCTTCACTGCTATAGAGAGGGCTACACAATTTCATCATGTGTTCGGCGCACACCTGCTGTGACACGTGACATCGGGTTTTACGGTATCTTCCAAAGGACCGCCCCATTTCGTCGCCTTTTACGACAATCAAGGGACACCGCGGATAATAACGTTTATGGCTACCATTTGCACCGATGCATTCTTCACACGTAAGACGCATTGATGCAGAAATGTTTGGGGAATTTTCTCCATATGTGGAACGAAGAATGATTCAAAGCGTCCATTGTAGCAGAGAGTTTGGCTTTTGACTTAGACGTCGTTCCATTTCTTACCAAACATTTTCTAGAGGCAATAAATCCGTTGATATCGCAGGCCAGGGCATCATACTCACATTTTGCTGATGTAGATATACATGTAGTCACTAACAAAGCGTGCAGTGTACGATCGTGCGTTATCCAGAATGACGTGCTGACGACGACTAAATCTCGTTTGCTGTACGTTAATTTGCCCCTACCTATCAAGGCCTGGTTCCCTGTCCCATCTTCTAACTGTTCTACTGTCTTTAGTCAAGGAGCCAGGGGACCAGGCTACCACTATCACTAAAAGGGGTCCATGGGTTGTAATTCTACCCCAGACCATAACGCTCCTGTAATACCGGCAAGACGGTAAGTTCGAACACGACTGTCACTGTTTCGATTCGTCCGCAAATAAAATTTTCGTACATCTCTGTTATTGAAACAACAAATGCCTCCTACACCACGCTAACCTCGCAACACGGTGACACCAGAGCAGAACGGGTAGCAAGATTTCGAGGACGGATGTTGGCGGCCCTTTCGAAATCTGCTCCTCGCAATACGAAGACTTATTCCTAGATGCCTAGCAATGCTTCTAGTACTATTAATCAACGAAGCCGATTGGAATCGAGAGCATAAATGTGACGTCCGTATAATTATACGTATCTTGCCGATGTGACGTCATACGCAGGTGTCCCGATTTTGAGCGGTCCCGAAAAGTGCCAGTTTGCTGGTATCGTCTCCATTAAGCACTTACAGTGTTTATATAAACTCCAAACTGCCTTGCCACATTGTTTTGAAACATCCCAGCTTCCAGTTTCTCAATACCACGCAAGCGCACGAAACATCTCTTTAATCAAAATTGTATTCCTAAAACCTGGATATTTTTGTTTCAATACATTGAATACCGTCAATGATTGAAAGAGAAATTCTAATCGAATACTAACCACGTGTCGCTTAGGCTCAAAGCTGTAAAAAAGCGTTCTGAGGCTACCAAACATTATATCTAACAAATTGAATATTCAAACACGCGTTCATTATATCAAACTATGTCTTTTTAAAGAGCTACCAAGGAATACTTTTAACTTTAAAGTACATACAGTTTCTTTTCCCCGCTAGTACACATTTTGCATCTACATGTATCTGAAATAGTGAAAACACTTCCCGGAAGGCATGACATGTGGGGACAATATCCACGACTGTAAAGAGCTTTTGCACATACACCTTTCATCATTTATTTAGTTTTCCCCACCTGTCTGTTTACATAGACTTTGAAGATATAAAAACACTTAACACCAAGTTTTAAATTGTTTTCGTCTATTAACAGAAAAGGTGAAGATAACGAACAGAAAGTTTTGTACTAAATATCTGCAATTCTAGTTGAACAAGGTGCTTTTAGGTGTAAATTAACTCAACATACATGTTGCTCCGGAGTCCCTATATAGTGATCTTTCAAACGGAATATCATACGTGTATATAAATGAAAATGTGTAAATGCTTTCTCTTTGCTATAACAAGCAATCATCTATCTCTGATTTAATGATGAACCGGAAGTAATTGCGAATAAAAATGATGTCGTAGCGGGTATCTCAAGCAAAGGAGCAGAAGAGGTAAACGAAAGGGAAAACATTAGGACGGAAAATGAATGGATCAGTTATTGATGCAGATAAGCATACGTAAAGTGATGGATATATCACTTGCAATTGTCAGCAAAAAGTCCTATTACTTCTTAGAATTAGACCCCCAAAGGGACCTTGACAGAGCTGCTACTAAACGGTAGGGGTCTAATTCCAAGAATTAATAGGACGTTTTGTCGACAATTGCAAGTGATGTGGCTGGAAAATAAGGAATTCAAGATGGCGGCGTGAGATACATGTTTACGGGAAGATTTATTTAAAACGTCAAGTGCCTTTGATTCTTCCGGGATCATCCTTTTCATACAAAACTAATTTGAAAAGTAATTGAAGTTTTACCTATGAGATATTTCCTTGCCTTCTACTATCAATCGCAAAAGCGAAAATGACTTTTATTTTTTTTACATTAATGTCGGAAGAGTACATGCTTTTTAGATTGGCAAGTTTTGAATATCAAAAGAAAACATGACGAATTTTTCATACTCAGCTGATTATATCAATGAACAATTGAAGATATGGAATCAAAATTATCAGGCGCTTGTCGAACCAAACACACTTTTGTTGCTTATCGCCTTAGCTGCAGGAATTCCAGGAAATGTTTTGGTAATTTACATCTACTATTTCCGAATGAAAAATCGTACAACGGGCAGATTCTTTATCCCAATCATTGCCTGCACAGAACTTGCTGCACTTATCTTATCGTGTACCCTGAATCTGTTGTTGAACTTGAGGTATGTAATGTTTCCAGGGAATGTGTTGTGTAAGGTGTTAGAATATGTGGCAAGAGCAGTTTGTGTAAGCGTGATATTCCTCTTATGTCTTATAGCTGTACAAAGATACCAGAAAATTTGTCGGCCATTACAACGTCAAATGAATGTATTCTGGATGCGATGTTTCGTTGCGTGTTGCTTCATGACTTCTTTTTTGCTTCATATTCCTAATCTCTACGTGAAAAGCCTGGTTAACGTGAAACATCCAATACATTCGAATGTGACTGGATACATGTGCTCAACACTCCCTGATGAGTCTAAAGCATACGATCGAATTTTCCAAACGATTTTGGGGTTACTAACGCTCACATTTGCAGGAACAACTACGCTATATATAATAGTGATAAGAAAATTATATAGAGAGCACCGCCGGATGAAAATGAGACTATCTCAAACAGACGAACGTATCGGAGATGATTCGAACATAGAAAGAGTGAAAATTACGACAAATATTCCAAACTATTATCTAAAAACCATGATCATGTTCTTTGCTATTTTGATTTCGATAGCAGTATTTTACGTGCCGCCTATAGTGGCTATCGTAATACAGTCGGTTAATGCAAAACTTCCCCATGAAATGTCACCAAAGTTTCTCAACTATCATCTCATAATGAGAAGGGTGTATATTTTATCGTACGTTATACACCCTTTCATCTTTGGAATGTTTGACAACAAAATGCGTTTAGAAGTTAGGAAACTGGTCACCATGGCAAGATGGAAACGTTGAAATACAGAAATGTATTCTACAATGAAGATGCAATCGTCTTAACTCCTCAGATTTTCAAATGTTCATACTGGAATACTGAAAAGGGGGAATGTTCGTACATGTAACTATGTCAATTAGAACTCATTTTGACTAACGTTTCAGTTGAAAGAGAGAATGAATCGGTGTTATATACTTGAAAACATTAAATATTGCTATTGTAGTATCCATGAATTGATACTGTAAACGAACAATGTTAATTTCCCTTAACATTTATATTCGCATATATAGGTCGACCCGCATATAAGTCGGGAACCCCTCTTTCGGAGAAATTTTGAAGAATTTAACGTCGACCCTCAAATAAATCGGACTGGAGTTTTGTCAAATTGTCGACCATCTTAAAATCCATTTTCTAACAGGAATTGTGTTTCTTAAGCTTTGATACTGACTGTATATTGTAATTAATTGTTACCGGAATTTTTTTATGCTTTAAAGAGGTTACTAAATTGATCATTGTTCGCTATTTTCACAATATTAATTAAAGTGTCACTTTTTTATTTGCTACTGACTAATCCGTCATTGACGCATTCAAAATTCCGTTAAATGTCGATAGTTGTATGGCAAGAAAAATATTATGACATTAGTACGTGCATATAAGTCGGACATAGACTTCAGGATCGATTTACCGACTTATATGCGAGTACATGTATATACGGAAATTGGAAATTTGACTATGTACATATGTATGTTGAACTTTGATACTCTTCAACACAGGGAACTGTTGTTTTATCAAAGTCTATATATTTTTATAGGCGTTGATACATGTACCATCATCGCTAATGCTCAAAACCACTCGAAATATGTGGGTATCCTTGACATGTGTAACAGAGGAAGGCAAGTAACTCCTATTACAGGATGCCCAAGTTCGATTAATATAAATTGTTATATAAATAACTGTCAATTTGCCTAGAACGCTTCTACATTATCAAAAAAGTTCAAATTCAAAGTGCATGCTTATTTTGTAGATATTTGAAAATCAATTTAATAAATCATTTGGCATTTTCATTTCCAAACATTGGCTTTGAGTTCTCTGAATAAGTTGTTATTAGACGTGTTTACAAATTTGCAATGTCATAAACAAATACATCAAAATAGCCTTTATGTTCCATAGTTAATATGAACGTGCCAGGTAGCCTTTGCTTGTTACTTGATAAAGGCAGTGAAAACAGGACAGCAATGTGAATTGAAAAAATGTCATTTATTATGTAAATGACGAAGTTATATAACAGAAAACATGCGGGGATCAGATGGGCTCGAAAAACCAATGATTTTGAAGTTGAAAACTCGTTTTATGCTAGTGAAGAAACTTTTCCCTTCCTTACTCTCCGCGAACGGAGGTCATTTTAAACACATATGAATGGATCGTTTAAAATGACTTCTGATTACTGCAATGAAAATGGATACATGTATTTCTTATGACACATGTATTTTCGAATGCAAAGATGAAGAGAAGGAACAGTGAACATTCTCTTAATTCCTAAATGGAATACAAATTAAGAGTTGGGTAAGCATGGACCCCAGGATACACCAGAGGTGGGACCAGGTGCCTAGGAGAAGTAAGCATCCCCTGTCAACCGGTCACACCGCCGTGAGCCCTGATGTGGAGTGAAGTGAGTTTTTAAACACTAAAATGTATTTCCTAGGCTCCTGATCCCACCTATGGTGCCCAACTCTTATTTTGTATTCTGTTTGGGACTTCCAAGATTAAAATGTCTGAAGGATGTAAATGAGTTTATTACAATAATAGATACGGTCTATTCAAGACATGCTAAAAATGACAGAGTTCAATTACATGTAAATGATTATTATACTAATTTTTTCGAAAATTGTAGGACCACTTTCAAAAAGACACCTGCACATGAGAAAATATTTTTCGAAATGTGTCACATAAGGTGCACCAAAATTAGTATCACATATTTTCATTTCAAGCACATCTTGGATGAGTCCATTACAACTGTTCAGAATTTGAGGAATGTCTAAATAGAGGCGTGGGAGAAGTTGATTGCACAAAATAAGTACCATCTACTAAACACATGCTTAGAAAATGACAATGTTCAACATGAGATTGTATATTTTTCGCAAAATATCGAATCACTTTCAAAAAGGCACGTGCACATCTTCAACGTGTTCATAACAGCTGTGATGGACCACGGTATGTAACAACGAGACGGTATGTAACAATTTGTTACAAAACGTAGCACGAATGGCGACGCTATGTAACAACAATTTTCTTTGTAACATAGCGTCGCCATTCAAGCTACGCTTTGTAACAAATTGTTACATGGCTACGGTATGTAACAAATTGTTACATAGTGTGCGGGGACTACACCTTTTTGAGTATTTTTAGGGGAAAATAAAGTCTTGTAGATTCATTTTCATCAGTGTGTTAGTGCGTGTATACCGGTATGCGTGCGATTTTCAAGTAATCCTACAGTCAACATTTGTTTTATTCTTGCTTTATTTCATGGTGGCATGTAAAACACAAAAATATTTTTTTAATTCATGCGTCGGGCAATACTTGAATTTAAAATATACTTTTATGATATACCCTAAATAAGATACGAATAAGACACATATTGAAAACTACACACCTATAAACTCACTAACAAACGGTATCTACAATATTTTACATGTAACACCCCCAAAAATTACTCAAAAAGGTGCAGTCCCCGCGCTGTATGTAACAATTTGTTATTAGTCCGGGTGCCACCAGGGTGA
>CAJDSM010001975.1:2315-17586 GCA_903981925.1 Ostrea lurida
CACTGTTCGTTTTCTTTGCCTTTACATTTGATAAATCATGTTTTTCCCTTGACCACAATATATACTTGAATGGAATCGAGCAATAATCAAAATTTTGAAAATTATTATAATGGATTATTTTTAGTTGATGAGTCCTTCAAAATACTATCATTACAAAAATCACACCAGCTTTCCATATCACTGACTTGGCAATAGGTCAGAGAAAACAAACAAGAAAAAATATGAAAAATTTTGTTTGTTTTTTTTTTTTGTATTTTTTTTGTTCTTTTTATTTTTTTTTGTTCAATTAGTGTTATTTTCATCTTTTTTGTGCAATATTATAAACCTATCAAATATTTTTTAGTATGTACCTAACTTTGACTTAAATTTTTCTCTTGTTCTTTTTTGTATTCCAAAATTATCGAATAATTATTAATCTTTCCTTAATAGTTAGCATTTTTAATAGTATTGCTCACTTTCATTGCGACTTCGTAATTATACTCTGATCCTCATTTGCTACCAAAAGTCAGATGATATCTGGAAACTGGAGTTGTAGGGCACCCTTCGTAATGTTTATCATGCTAATAAGATAGCATAAGTTTTTTGGATAGGGACTCAATCCTAAACTTAAGAAATAATCCAACTTAAATAAAAGATATCTCAAAATTGAGCTGATCATAATATCTTTGATGGAATAAGGACTGTCTGTTTAGTAACCCCGAGGGGTCTCTGCAGTCCCAGGCGATTCTGCCATCATGGTAAAACTTATGTTTTAGGTCTATGGCTTGAAATTAAATGGGGAAATAGAACTTCGGTGAATTTATATGAACCTTGTGCAACCCTATATAAAAACTAGTGAAATGCCATATTTCTTGTTGTGATAATCGGCATCCGTTTACGGCATGTATCCCAATACACATCCCATTTCCATATCTAGACAAAATTATACTTGATGGCGTGGCTACTAGTTTGTTTATAGGGTTCTATATCAAATTTACTGTTCAACCTACCAATCCTTATAAATTAAAATATAGTTGAGATATCTATAAGTATGATGATATGTGCCTAAATTACCACTTCGCAAAAGAACCGGAATCCAACCGAGATAGTCTTTGGTATGGGTATGCAGTTACTGAATAAAGAAACTATTTACAGGGTTTTTAAAATATGTAAATAATCATGTTCAACTGCTTTCATTTAGCGGTTTGAATAATGAATTATAAACTGTCCTGAGCAGATTTGAAAAATGTTTATTCTATGGTATTAATACGTGTCGAAGAAAAAATTAATTAAATACTTTGGGTTATTCATGTATTCCAGTTTATCTAACTTTGAAAGCACTCTTAAATTTTTGTCGTGGTAACCGCATCAATATAGGACCCCGTTCAACTGAGGTGCGTAAATGTCAACGATCTTTGGCATACTATAATCATAATTCGAGTATCTATCATATCCCAACGAACATCAACATTACGACATACTATGGGTTTTATTTGTCGCGGTAAAGAAGAATGAAATCTTTTTATGTCGTGCTACAGTTCTCCATCTGTGAGTACGTAACATTCAATTATCTAATATCTACATAAATGGGCGAGATTAACGATGAGGTACCCGAGCTTACTTCCTACCCCCAAAAGGGCGTATATGTGGTGTAGGCGGGTAAAAGTTAAAAACAACACATACTAGATCAATCCATAAAAGTAGGGCACAGTAACACAATTTCAGCATTTTCAACTACAGGGAATGTAATACCTAATACCTAAATAATGACCAAGATACCTTAAAATTATTGACTATATGTCACTTGAATGAGGTGTTATGCCTCTTCAGTCACACAGCACCACCGGTTTACGCGTGCTGTGCAAACAAATTTCCATAACGCGCTAATAACCCAGAACGCGTTATTGCAAAAATGTTGAATATACAACACAAACCGTTGCAGTTTCATTAGTAGAAACAAAACATCTTTGTCAAAATTGCCCAGAATACCAGTATAATGTGTTCTAAATTGCTTGAAAGATTGAATGGAGGGTCATAACGAGCGATTAAAATTATAAATAATAATAGGCACGGCAATTAGCCATATAGTTGGACTATTTCCAAACCTCGTAATAGGGAGGGAGATCGACATATTAGTTAATACTAAACGTAGTTCACGTAAAAACATGGAAACAAGAGAGAGCAGCCGAAATATCATGTACCATGACCTTGGAAAATTGCACGTGCATATACCAGCGCATAAACTAGACGCATCCCAGAGAATCAGGAATTTTTTCGCCTCCAGGCTCTATTACTGACAACACATATAATAACCACATCCCTCTTGTAACGCCATTGTATTTTGGTGGGCAGGAGCATATAACCTTGATGATCTCAAATCCTGAAGGAGCGAGAATGGTACTTTTACTATAATCCTATGCACCATAAGAGTAATGAATTGAACGGACTAACCAGTTCAACCCCTACTAACACATTATAATTGTTCAAGTAAGAGGATGATAAATTCAATGCATCATGTCGATTACAGAGCTATAGTTCAAGAATCCTCTATATAACTATCTATGATAATTTTTTCAGAGAGCACTGAGAGTCACCGGTTCACACGATCTCGCACCGGATATAGTAGCGCGAGAAATTGTAGACTGTTAGGCTAATTTATCGAAATCATCAACTCAAATATTAACAAAATAGTGCACCATAGTTACTATCTACTCTCGATAACGGTTGATTTTTAACTAATTTACAATGCACAATACCGAATTCTCAATATAGCAGATAGATTCAGAGATTTACAATTGAAAACAATCAGGATATATGGGCTACAATGCATCGCGCTATAAATAAGCAATGATCACTGCTTTGCACCACGCAGATTTGCCATTACCAAGATAAGTTTGGAATATTATTCTATGACATACATTCTTTTAAAGCACTTATCCAAGGAGTATCAGGTCCAGAACCGCAGATAAAACCCTAATTGATATAAATCCATCGATGTTTCACATGTCTCAAGAATACCATGAAAGATACCATAAAAGCTTGAAATGGCTCCGGCGACTCTGATACTACCTAATAAGCTGTAAGAACCTCTTATTCCGGTATGAAAGCATAACAAGGAATGCGACGGTCGTAAAGATATGCCACGCAATACCAGAATTTGCTTGATCAGAGCCCGTCTAGTACACTGACGACGATAGCAAGTAACATAAATGCATATATTAGCTGCTGCTACTTCCGATTTTTACCAGCGATTGAATCTTCCAATCGGAGATAGCCACCAGGACTTTTCATTTGCTATTCTGTGCGACTCATTGTGGTCATACGATGCAGTGAGAAAACGTGCAAATAGACCTATACAGGGATATTGTAGTGTCTTGCTTGTCATAATCGATAGAGAGATTTACAACCTTTAGGCCAAGTTTAATACATTTCATTATACATTAGACGTTATGTAAAGGTGTCAAAATTCAATCTGGAATTTTATAGGATTTGGTCCATATATAGTAAAAAATATAGTTAAAAAATTGTAATCTGTCTGGCAATCTCAAAGCAGACGCATCTTCGTGAGGCACAAGTAAACTCACGAGGCATTTGAATGCCTTAGCCAATAGGCTGCTAGCGAATGACTATCGTTCATTAGAGATTTTTCTTCATCAGACAATCCCAGTGTCACATCATAATGGAGTTTCGAGATAAGTAAGTTACTCGACGTACAAAATCACACGATAGGGTTTTTATCTGTATCTACACATATGAGACTATGCTTATAAAATACTGAGATACGTTTTAATGATTCGTCACGCAAAAGCATAGATATAGGGCTCACAAAGAAATGACGCTGGCATGAACAAAATGGTTCTCTTGACATTACCTCATTTAGGTCGTTGCTAAAGAGACCTTACGTAACAGCATATGGCTGAAGTGTACTGGGATAGATGCAGGTAGAACAACGTTTCATTGATTATGATCATACTCATACGCGTAGCGAATATGTGGATCTTTATTCGCTCCTTTGTCGACAGATTCATAGAATAATTATATTGCAGGGATCAACAGATTTCATGGGTGCAACACTCAGAGAAGAGTCTGTCTCTTTCTACATCGGCTTAACAATACAATTTTCGATGCACATGCCTAGTTTCATGAAATGTGGTAAGAAGAAACCCAATTATTCCCATTCCGAGTTGCTTGTCTCACTCAACGCCCTACCAACTACTGTCACATTAATTTATCAAATTCAGTGAGTAGCTCCCTCCATAGTGGCACATATTGAAGTCCTTTTTTCTCGACTAAACTAGCACCAGGAATGAATATAATTGAACAGAATATTTTATTGATTGATTATTGGATGAATTAATGGTTATTTTTACATTAGGACTCTTTTGTTAATCTTCCAATGACCCTTATGAAAACTGCTTTTTTCATAAATTCTTGCTTTGTGGTTTCCAGTAATAGCCGAACGCTAGTGGATGATTACCCATTTATCTCTCCGACTTTACTAGCTCCTTCAATTGATTTAGTCGCCGGCTGTTGGGACCTCGGTAGACGATGGTGGCCTCAATTTGGAGAGGGTGGACTCCCAATCCCAGTTATCAACTCAATCGTAATTACATCTATATGTAATATCTTATGTCTCTCACGCGGAACAATCTTTCTAAAATCTTCTGGTTCTCCAGTGACCAGCTTCCACCACTTCTTCCAACAGAAGTAGCCCCATGAACCCCCGCCCCACGTGTTCCCAAACCCTTACCCCCAAACTTCTTTCCTCTCAACAACCCCAGAAAAGGCTGCAACCAGCTTTGGAACAATCGCAAGAAGTATTTGTAATTTTTTAAGGTATGGAACAAGCTTCCCTGATTATATCTGCAAGACGAAGAATATTTAATGTGCGCAACATATGTCCCTCAGGTCTGTTCGAGCATCAAAGAAACTATGGTCACATAAATGCCTCGTGGAAAAGTCCAGCTGAAAGCCCGGGGGCCGCTTACTTCTACAAAAAAAATGATGTGGTAGAAACATTGTCTACTCTAGGTGAGTTACAGTCACATACGCCGGGACTTCCGGGAACAAGCCAGGAGAACACTCACATATTTTTTACTATAGGTGGGTAGGTGATGTTTAAACTGCACGCTCACTATGAATCTTGTAGGTCAGGATAAATTATACTTCAAAACTTACGAACGGGGGCTGTGAGCTAGCCATCCGGGAGTGATCGGGGTAGAGGAGGAGGGCGGAGGGGGCCGACCACGTCTGGTAACTAATAAAAGTTAATGGCCAGGGCGCGAATAAAGGGTGCTCTGTAAATTTTTTTTGTTATACTTAGGCTAATTGCTTCATAAAGAAGCATATATTTTAATTGGGTTGAGGGATTAGCTTCTTTTTCAACAGTTTGGCGTTCAATTTTGCACGTCAATTAGCAATGCGTGTGTTTGGCAAAGACTAAAAGGGAGAGTATTTTGAAATGCAGCCAAGGAAGTGGAAATCTTTAATATTCCAGGAATTTTTGTTTTGTAGTTAACGCTGTTCTGTTCTCGATAAAGAGTTAGGGGGCATGTCTCTTGTCTCCTAAGTGCGGTATAAGTGCAGGGGTGGGAGGTTCTTCTCTTCTACAAAACTGTATCCACTATTTATACAATGATCTGACCTATGGGGGAATTTCATAGCATGAATTGAAATTTACTTTAGAGGATTGTAGTCAAGAACATTTGCGTTTGAGGTATATAAAATTCGAATTACAACCCAAATATTCTTTGTTGGTAGCCACAAGAATGTTCCGGTCTTTTTACGTCAGCACAGTCCCTATGGAACAAAACTGACTGATAACATAATCAAATCACGGATTCAATCTCTTTATCTTGGAATGTAATCCAATACTTTCAGCTAGGAACGAATTAGTTCAAGAGAACGGAAAGAAATACTATATAAATGTTTGCAAACGTTTGATTCAAATGTAATTAAGCTAGTATGTAATCCAGTGTAAAAAACGGCCAGCCAGGGGAAGGGGTACGTCGGAAAAGCGGCCACTCTCCGATCGCAATACAAAATGATTGGGTAACTCATTTACGTGAAATTTAAGGGATCAAACGTCCCGCACGCTTTTTCAAAGCTCAAATAAGTGGATGTAATAGGGAAAAACCAAAATCTTCTAAAATCCCTGTCCCCTAGTGAATCCCCACACGAAGCACTGACAATCCAGGGAATACAAGACGGGCTGCTAGTGCAAGGTAGGTCAAGTCGGTTTCATGCGTACACGACCCCCTTGCATGAATGGAAATAACAAAAAACCAGGTGCAGACTAGAGAAATATGTGTAATAAATTAAATGTATTGTCTCGCTATCAAGATACTACAATAATAAGTTGGGATGACATATGTGGTTAATCACTAAAATGTCAGTTTTTTGATTAACATTCGATATCTTCTGGCTGCACATTTAGTTCGCGTTAAATGAAACACAGGGGATGTAAAAAACTTTGGAACAGGATATTGACAAAAACTACATCTTCTTAGTGCTTTTTCATTACATATTTAATTTGAAATGGGCAATAGAGATAGCAAATGACAAATGAGTTGGTTAAAATGAGGCAGGTGGCTGCATTCTATTTAAATAATTTCAGATTAATGGAAGCTATAATCCATGTTGCGAACAATAGTAACAAATTGGGGCAAGTAGGAGAGGGCTGTTATAATGGTTGGAGAATCAGTGGCGACCAGTACTAAATGGTAGATCCTATTATAGTACAAATCTTCACGGGTTAAATCCCGTACTGATCTGTTAGACATACGCCGATCGTTTGTTTCCCTGGCTGGGCTAAAGTGTTGCTTTATATTTTCCCACTAAGAGTCACCAAATATCAAATGTCGCTCCTTATGTCATTATTTGTATATTCTATCCAGAACCCCTCCAATGGAGTTGGGGTTCAGAATGAACGGATGGCCTAAGTCATCCTTGGTTGACTAATCCTTTGACCACACAATAGGTTCTGGACGTCAATGGGCCTATGGACTTAATTAACATGCACATGGTATTGGAATATAAGGGATGTCAAAGGTCAGTCGAGACATATGACTTCTTTAAAATACTTATTTATCAATTGAAACAGAAGATGTGGGGACTGTTTAATACCTGAAAGAACTTGCTGGAATATCGAGATAGAGTAGATCTTTGAAGTTGTGTTTGGTCCAGGAGGATAATTGCTCATAAATCCGCGTCTTCTAATCCACCTCAGACTGATAACCATAAAGTAGTATTGTTAAGGCCAGGCTTGATATTTAGTCCACAAGTTGGTAAACTTCCTTCTCCCTTTAAAGATAATACCCTCCCCAAAAAATGCATACCTTTGCCGGGAACCTTACATTGTTCGGATCCTTTTAAAAGTTGAACAAAGCAGCTCTATGCGTAGTTTGACAGGTGATTCATGGCAAAAGCCTGATGGTAGGCTTCAGGGTCTTTGGGGCCCTGGGACCTCTCTGATAGCTGGATGTTGGAATCAATGGTTTCTGTACAATTTTGTTTTGGTTGAGGATGTTATCTTGTATGGTACGATTGGCAGCTCATATGCGGGCTATAATAAAATTTCATAATCTGTTGGAAAAGTGAGAGCTATTCGAGATTGATAGGAATACTGGGAATTGTAATCTGGATCTCTAGTGGTAGCAGCACTCTTAATCTGTCGTGATCCGTACACAAAGCTACTTGTTGAATTCCTTGGGAGGAGTAAACATCATTCTAAAACGTGGGAGCAATCCATGGTTTTCGCAATTCTTTCGTTGGGGCGGATTGGACTTTGGTAAAAACTTTCCCTTAAAAACCGCTGGTGTAATTCGAGGACACACTTGTTTGGAAATCTTAGAAACCAACTGGATGTCTGGCTTTTTGATCTAAGTGTTTTGGTGTGAAGATTTTGAATGAACAGTAACTTACAAACGAGTGAATCATTGTTAACAACTGGAGGCATTTCGTTGGGTTTGGCCATTTAGTGCGAACAGAGAGACATTTGGGACAGACTCACGAACATGCAAATTTGAAAGAATACTATAGATTATATTTACATGTATCTTACAAATTTAAAATTACCTAACTCTGGGACTTTCTTTTTGAGACCGTTTAAAACTATCAAGTTCAAAATAGCACAAAATTCTTTGAAAGACAAGTAACCGTTGAACTTGATGTGTCGTGTTTAGGGAATTCATGTTTTGCATTTAAATGTTAGGAATTCAGGGGGTACTTATCTGCGTGAATTATCTTGGGAGATTCTCTTCAGTTGTGGGGATCAAGCATCAGCATCATGGTGTATCAGGCTGGGTTCTGTATAATAAGTAGTTGATTTGATAGTAAAAACGAGATAAGCAAATCAATCACTAGGAACCACATTATAATGGAGGCTAATAGGTACAGCTAATACTAATTATGTATTAATTTTGGTAGTTGCCAGGTTGACTAAATAAACCATCTTTCCAGTTCATACATAAACCTCATCGCTTACTTTGGAGGGCTGACTCGACACTTACAATTACCTAACCAGGATCTACTGGCAATTTCTCAAGTATATTATTTGTGATTTTTTGTTTGCTTGTCAGAGGTCATCAATTATAATTTCCCACAATGAATTTTATTGAACATTTTTACATTAATAATGGGTCGGTGAGTTCCACCAATCTTAAGTGTGATGTAACAGAAAAAGATAAAAAGAAGTTTTGTTAGCTCATAACAAATAAGTATATCCCAACCGAGATTCTATTGAATTGATTTGCTAGCGATGTTGTATCAAATGACTAACGTATTTTATCTCAGTATTTAATGATCAATGAATTCTAAGCTAATTCAGAAGCCTGACTGTTTATCATTATCTTTTAAAATTAATGAACGAAAAAATATTAATAGTATAATCTGAATTAGCTCATTGTCTTGGAACTATACCTTAAGTTTTTAATATCAATCTTCCACTGAATTTATATACTAATGAATATGTTATTATCTTTTAGTGTTAATGATACTCATTTTTAAGAACATGTTAGTGCACATGCGATGACATCACTGTTATTAATGGCGCTAATACAGCCAGAATATTGTGCTGATCGTCATTTTTGTTTTTCGGGGATATTATCCTCTTTTGACCTCTTTTTCACCAATTTAGATACGAGCTGAATGAGAAGCAGGATAAAAATTATTGTCAATGTTTATGAAAGAGTCGTCTTACTTTTGCTATTGTTTTCATATGAAAAAGAAATCCTAGTATACTTCGAGAATATATTGAGATCAACTAGTGAAATACTTAATCTTTACAAAAAGTTAAAACAGATGTAGTCAACGCCATCAGCCGATTAAGCTAAATATACCAGGACCCTATTGCAATTACGTACTTAGAATTTTCTATCGACGCCAACAAAGATTACGTGTCGATTAATTGGTGCAGAGCCAAAATTCGATTCTTGTACCTTTCAAGGTAAAATATGGTGTGGAGCAAGTGGGGGATGCGTGGATGCTTGCTGATACACCTTTTTTTCTTTCTGAAATCAAATTAGTGCAATTTTGGTGCCATTATATTTCATTAGACACCTCCTATTATTGCGGCGACATAAACAATTCAGCTATACTACTTTGAACATCATCTGCATTTCGACATCTGGAGTGGAAGTCTAATAGATAGATGACGTCAATTCCATTTCTATGAATAATAATGTTTTTATAAATTGAAATTGCGACAAAATGCTCTTCCAATATCCCCTTGCTTCAACATCATATATCGACCCCTCACTTGAGGTATGCGTTCAGCGAGCGTCATCACTTCCAACTCAAGTGGCCAACACCAACTTTATAACCTTATCACATCAATTTATTACTGATAAAACCATTTATATACAAATACACCTGATGTTGAAGATCGATGACTGGCCAGCAAATTTTTTTGGTTTATGAGTGCAGGACAAAGAACACCAAACTACGGAATATCCTCAGTGTTAAAACAAGGAACGGGCAAACTATGGCCTTCGCTTTATATTGACAGAGTACGGTGCCACGGTAGAAACCCCATCTTAACACAAAATAACCCCCATTTGATGACCAATCGTCGAGAAGTACATTGGTTTTGGGTTCAGACGCATATCTAAAGACTGTCAAGGAGCAGATCTTTATACAGCCTACCGACAGCCCTTCATAGCTTTCTGGCTGTTCACTGAGGCTGCCCATAAATTGTGTACCATATGTTACCTATCCGTCCGGCTGGAATCAACCCGTTATCGAAGACTATTCGGGGTGATATTTTTCCTTTCTTCCTTCCTAAAAGAGGGAGAATGTTACCTGGTCTAGCTCAAGCTAATAGTTACCAGACTGAGCATTGTCCTCTCCTTCCTTTTTATTATTGAGGTGATAGGGTGTGACCGATGTAGTCGAACTGGACAAAGTGCTGCAGCAAAACTGATCCCAACGCGAGAGTTTTTCTTTTAACACTAGTCCTTTTGTTGACGCAACATACTATTTTCAATAACGCAATGGCTATTTTAGCTTATCCCATGCTAACGTATCTGATGGCCAATGAAACACAACAGGTCCGCGTCACCGCCTTTATGATGCAGGATGGGTGAACAGGAGACACAAACAGATTTTCAGTCTTTTTTTGCCAAAGGATTGAATCTTTCTTCCTCCGTATAGGACCCCCCCGCCCCCGTCGACATTCGATATGGATGTCGCCCATTCAAATATTATTTAGACCGGAACTCATACCTGATCTTTGTTTTTACCTATTATTTTATCTTGACCTTTTTATTATTAATAACCTTTATTTGACCCAATGAAGCGGAGCACTTTGTGAGGAGATAAATTTCATAGCAGCCTTCCAAGCAGCTTGTACCCTCATACTTTGTCCTCATATCGGCACCATTTAGCTTCCAATGCTAAACAATCAGCTCATGACAAAGGCTTGAGCTGCATGCACAGTAGGCGCCAGAGTCTTCTTGATCCCGCCAGACATAGTAACGATGCTATCCGAGCATCTCCCGTAATGAAAAATTAAGATATGCACCCATGAGAACCACAAATAAGGTTAATTAGAAGGATCAACCTACTACCGGACTTATACTGGCCAGGGGTGCTGGAGGGGAGGGGGGGAAGGTTGGGCGGGGGGGAGTGGGGGGTGGGGGAGGGGGGGAGGGGGGGAGGGAGGTAGGGGTGGGGGGGCGGGGGGGGGACAGGGGGGGAGTGGGGGGGGGGTGGGGGGGATTTTCTTCCCTTTAAACACGAAACCAAACCATCCCTGGTATATTATCCTGTTTTATCCAAAATCTATCAACTTGAAGATAAATGAGTGTCATCATAATATCTAAATAAAACTGTGTTTGAGATGAAGCAGAAATATTTGGATAATAGCTGTCTTGTTTCATATGAAATAATGCAAGCCCAATTAACTAAATACAAAAAATGATTTTTTGTGTGACAATGGCATTGATTTAAACTTGCAACATTTATAATCACTCACTCTTCGTTTAGAGACGTTACCATGCCGTATACCCCAGAAAAAAGTTCAATCCACCGACTGAGCAAGGGTTTGCAAGCAAGATAGTCATTTTACATACGATACATATCGAAGCAGAATTTTTTATGAAGCAAATTCTGCCAGTCTCTCCTTCCGTGTTGTGTGCAGATTGTTGCGAGACGTCAATTAAAAGTTGAACTCAGCTAAGGAACCCTAAAGCAATTACTGGCAGTGCAGATCCTAAATAACTCAAGTCCCTGTAGTGCCTTAAAGTTGTAAGGTGTCACATTTTGGCCCCTCTAGACCTTCCAATATACAGTGACTCACCTTCCCCAACCGGTTAAGGTAACTACCTCCCTCGCCTAATAACTCAGCCCTATCCCTTCCCACTATCAAAGTCCTTAACACCTGAAAAGCTTGGACAGAAATTAGAGGAAAGGAGGGGAGTGGTGATTGGTGTGTTTTATACCCCGAGAGAGACGAATGTTTGGAGAGTGGGTATTTAAGAGTTTCAACCCCTCGTCTGTCCCCGTCCGTCAACATGTTTGCCGCCTCCTGTCTGTCCGGATATGCTTTTGTCCGCGCTAACTCCTCCTAAACGACTTGCAAGGTATTTCATAAACTTTGTGGAGTGTTTAGATATCATAAATTGGAGATGTGCATATTGTCAGGAAGTTATTTTGGACAAATTTTGTACAAGATATGAACGTTTGCCTTAAGCATTTTTCAAACCAAAATACCTTTTTCCATCAGTCTTGCCGTTGTCTGCAACTCCTTCTAAACGACTTGCAGGATTTTTATGACCACCTTTGTCGGAGTGTTAGAATCATATACATGGAGATGTGCATATTGGTCAGGAATTTGTTTTGGACAATTTTTTGTACAAGATATGAACGTTGTGACTTAGGCATTTCCACCAAAAACCATATTGCATCAGTGCGTTGTCCCGCAACTCCTCCTAAACACATTGCGGATTGATTTCATGAAACTTTGTGGAAGTAGGCTTAGCACAATTTTGTGGAGGAGTATAATGGTTTGAAGATGTGCATATGTAGTCAGGAATTTGTAATTTATTTTCGGACATATTCTTGTACCACAATATCATGACGTATTTGGACTTAGGCATTTTTCACTGAATCAAAAATATCCTTGGCAATCAAGTGAATTCGGCGGGTTTTCCCGCAACTCCTGCCTAAACGACTTGCAGGAGTTTGTTTAATCGTAATCTTTGTGGGAGTTTAGAAAATATAAAATGAGATGTGCATATTGTCCCAATGGAATTTTTGTTTGGGAACAATTTCTTGTAAAGCATAAACGTTGGGACTAGGCATTTTTCACCATGTTGCATTATGCATCGTCTCCATCAACTCTCCCTTAAGAAATTTATATACTATATTACCCATTGATTAGACAACTCTGTTAATCTCTGAGAAAATCTGTTTGTGATTTTAGAGGATTATCTACCGTTCCGTGAGCCGAGTTCCTGTCAATCATTGCCCGAAAGGCGGGATTAATATTCAGTATAATAGTGATGGTGTGGGTATTACCTGCCAAGGATGGAAATTGGACTTTTCGGATATACCTAGCACAGATTACTAGCTTTCGTTTTCTTTGTATAGGTAGGGTAAAATATAATAAAAACGTCACTTTGCAATCAATCTCTAACATTTTTGGAGAATGGTTGATGTCTACCAATTATTAAGCATGGATACCAGTCGCAGTGAACTGCCCAGAGAGATCATCAGTAGTTTACATTACTTTGCCATATTTTAAATAAAGCGACTCAAATAAATCTTCGCCGAATAATACGTTGTAAAAACATTTAATAGGCTTTATTATGCAGTTCCGAGGACGGAAGTGTATTCTATTCTTATGCGTGCTCACACATATTGCGAGTCATAGCAATGCGTCGTAATGCCTCCGTCCTTAGAGCGTTAATTATATCGTAATTCAATGTCAGGAAAAGCTTTATTAACAAACATTGATTCACATAAAAAAAAACCTGGATCAAACATGACTATATTTTTTATTTAATTGTATCCATATAATCATTCACAATCTAAATTGCCCCAAAAGAGATTTTTTGAGTCCCTGCCCTGTGATGCGGAGAGTATAGAATTCTAATACAAGAATAAGGAATACTGTATCACTATCCTCTTTAAAGTCTTAGGTTTGACAACGTAATTCAGATGCAGGGGCATAGGAATCTGCACTCTAAGAACGAACTGTAACATTGCTTAAATCTGGCTAGACCCAATATGTGCCACTGGCCCTAGCTGTTGAATTAATATTTTCTTTAGCCTAGGAACAGAGTTTCCGAACATGAGTTCCAGATGACTATTGGTTTGGAAGTATTCGATTAACCAAAAATTCCCAGGTTGCGACAGCTGTGATAACTGATGAATAACTTGGACGACATCAGTAGCTCACTATAAAACGTCAGAAGCAGCGCAACGGAGCATAATAACTCAACTTACCTAACAAAGCAAACAACCCATCCCGCTTTCCTACGCAAAATGCCACTCCAAAGTATCCTACTTAATTTTAATAGATTGGTTCCTCAGACCTTATTGGTTACAAATTTGAATCCGGGCGTGCTCCTTAGTTTTGTCATGCTGAGATTTCCGCACGTAGCTCTGGGATATTAAATAAAAAATTCTGCGTGAAAATGAAGATAATGAATGTTTCGTTGCTTTCCATCGTCGCCCTTCTGATAATAATGGGCAAATAGGGATTAAATAATGAGCTATGTACGGAATATAATTCTCTACTATAGGGTATCAAAAAGCTCTTAAACATACTGTTACTACTAGATGGGCAAAAGCTAGTGACGAGTGTTTATTGTAAATATTTGGTTGGCCCACCCATATGATTTACCCATATATTCGTCTTCCACACGTAGAAATCCATTGAGAAACACATAAAGAAGATTAGCCCTTATCATGACCCGTACTATCGTCGTTACGTAAGTACTTTCCATGATATTTGTAATCTGGAAAAGATACTGCTGTTCTTCCATCCGCAGCTCATAACAGGAAGCTTGGATCCTCGTGGATGAAAGTTACAATCGAAAGTTCTTTATTAAATCAGGAAATTTACAGTGAATACACTCGGAAGACAAAAATACCTATTCGATAATTCCACTACCAACCCCATGGTACCGATGAAACGACTAATCGGGGGTTGACACAGAACATATGACTACACGGCCTAGACGCTCCGACTTCTAACATCCATATCAGAGAAACCTGACCTTGGTTACCACCTTTGGCCTGTTTGAGGCCTTGTAAGGGGTCAAGTCGTCGTATAACCACTACGTTCCTAGTTACGAAGCAAGGCGGATAGCATCGAGAAGAGTTGGATGTTGAGATTTATCATTACTCATACCGTCTGGATCAACGAATCGGTCCAACGATGACACAAGACACGGCTTAGTGCACCACGATGTCAAAGGGGGCCCTGGGACCACGGAAGCTAGCACAACCTAGAGGACGAATCGGACGGGACGGGACGGAAGTCACATGACTCAAGTGGTTCGTCACATTTGCAACGCACATGCAAATACCAGGCGAAATGCACAGAGCCAAAAATAACCATGTATCCCGAGCGTCCAAGACTCTCATAGAGCAGCCCATCCGCAACACAGAACGCCATGGCACTGTGGGACAAAAATACTAAGATCCAGTCTAGTTTTAGGATAAATATACCTGATTACCTGTTAATGTGTGATACTACAGCGACCAGCCGAACGCTGTCATATACAAAGTCGCACATAACATATTCGACCTCACATTCATATTAAGATACAGAACTCACCACTGC
>CAJDSM010001977.1:0-10943 GCA_903981925.1 Ostrea lurida
TTGTACTTTCATATTGCCTCGTTCCAACGACCCGATTTATGCAATAAGTCATACATATATGAGTCGACCTCATAGGTAAAACACAACGAACATGATTATCTTATAGAATGAAATACAACCACAATACTGAGAAATCATTGTATTAGATCTTCATTTGCTTTTCCAGTAAACCTGTAAAATAGACCCTTCATTTTTGTTAAATTTAACATATTTCAACAATATATCTGTTCTCATTCTAAAAATGTTTACTTTATTCAAATCTTTCCCGTGGTTTTCTTGGTTGAGTTGCCTTGTTACTTTTAGTGTCAAAGGTTTCTGGTGATGCAGATGTGTAGGTTACTAGGCTTGGTGGTTTGAAATAAGCTCTTTTTTAGTCTTGACCTGGGCGTCGGTGTTTGTTTTACCAAAGGCCTTTTCTCCCCCCTTTTCGGCGTTGATGCATTTCGGAAGAATTTGATAACACCAGGCATGGTTCTGAGAGTGTCTAACAGACTGTCACGCTCTTTAGTCAGCAGGGTAACTTTAGTCTGAATGTCCTCGTTCAATTTTCGGACGCGGTTCAACTTGTTTACACATTGATTGCACACATATCCATTAATTGTGGAAACCCCAAGTCTCATTAACGTACCCCCATAGTGTTCTTGGCTCTCTTTGGAGGTCAGAGATCGATATGATCTGTCTGTGATAACTTTTGCACAAAATTCGCACGTTTTCCCTCCACCTTTGGTGGACGCCGCCATCATAAACTACTAAACGTATCTTCTAATGTGAAGAGTTCCAACTTTATTATCAGAGTATCTGATTGGTTGTTTGAAATAAACAAATTTGCAATTAAAGTGTATCCGTATCTTCAGTGCTATGTGCCACGGGTGTAAGTAGAAGACGAGATCACCCGTGGTATTCCGACGATGATGCATCGTAGCTCACTTTATATTCATATACATTTTGGCCGGGTGCACGAGTGCAAAACCGCTATTATATAATGAGCGGGCGGGCGGAAAAAATATCTTAACACTTTACTCAGCAACTACTTATCAGTAGCTCATGACCTATTATTATACATCATCAGCGGGTGTCCCATATCTAGATCCATTCAGACCTGTCCGACACCTTACTTCCTTGTACCGACTTCGAATATTTCCAGTTTATTCTATAAGTGTGCAAATATTTCGTAACAATTTACTCAGCAATAATTATCGTAAGCCTCATGACCTTTGATATCCATACATCAGTGGTGTTCCCATATGTGGATCCGATTCAGAGCTGTCGACCTACTTTCCTGTGTACCGACTTACGAAATATATCTTATAGTGCAAATTTTCATACACTTTACTCAGCAATTATTAGCGTGCCTCATGACCTTTGATATCCATCAAGCGGTGGTGATCCGATTTCGACCTGTCCGACACTTCACTTCCTGTTACCGACCGTTACAAATGATTATTACCCAACCCTGCCAGGTCTGTCTCTGACCCATTTTATCAAAATTGCTTTTTTCCCTGATCAATTGTTTAAGTAACCGAGTGAAGACGCCATTATGTACAAATCTACCATGTAGCCTTGCTTTGGTTCGGTATAATAAACAAATTATTGCACAGCAGTTCGGGGAATATGAAGATTTATTCAGCCTAGAAAAATCATATTCCCCTCGGGCGTTGCCCTTGGGGAATATGATTTTCCTAGGCTGAATAAATCTTCATATCCCCCTCACTGCCGTGCAATAAATGTATAATGCATGCATCTAAATTATAGCTATATCCCAGTATATGGAAATATTCATCTTCCTTCTTTTTTTCTCAAGAGAGCTTTAAGATTTACTATAGATGACTCTGCAAACATTGGATGATGTACTGGGCATGTTCCATAAGAAATTGATGAAGTGATTCCTGCCTACCTTTCGTTAGAAGAGCCCCGTGGGGATCCGGGTTAGAATAGAGTATAGAATAGGTCCTCAGCACCCCCTTGCGTTTCGTAAGAGGCGACTGAATGGGGTGGTCATTCGGATGAGACCGGAAGAATCGAGGCTCCGTGTCACAGCAGGTGTGGCACGATAAAGATAAAGATACCCCGTGGGATCCGGGTTAGAATAGGTCTTCAGCATCCCCTTGCGTGTCGTAAGAGGCGACTGAATGGGGCGGTCATTCGGATGAGACCGGAAAATCGAGGCCCCGTGTCACAGCAGGTTTGGCACGATAAAGATCCCTCCCTGCTCAAAGGCCTGAGTGCCGAGCATAGGCCTAAATTTGCAGCCCTTCACCGCATTGTGACGTCCCCATATGAGTGAAATATTCTCGGTGGGACGAAAACGATAAATAATCAATCAATCAATCGTTAGAAGAGTCTGTATACAGAATGCGAGGAAAATGAACTTACAATCTATGATGTATTATTGATGAAAAACTATTTTGGTTATGTTTAATAAAGACAATATAATTGATTGAGATTTCATTCTGTGTATTCGTTTTGATTTGACATGTAAAGGCAAAGATAACGAACAGTGATCAATCTCGTAAGTCCTAAATAGAATACAAAAAACAAGAGTTGGGCAATCACGGACCCCTGGACACACCAGAGGTGGGATCAGGTGTCTAGGAGGAGTAAGCATCCCCTGTTGACCGTTCACACCCGCCGTGAGCCATAGTCTTGATCAGGTAAACGGAACAGTCCGTAGTCAAATCAGTGTGTGAACAACGGCTTAACTATGGCTATGAAACACATCAGACAGCATTTGACTCAATGATAGGTCTATTGGTAAGCTAACTTGTTATAACGACCATAGATATTACGAAATGCTGCCTTTAAACGTGACTGTTGAAACCCCTGCAACAACAACTTGTCTGTAAGTAGCTGTGCTCGATTCAAAAACTGATCATACGCAGAACAAGCTCTTCTAGCATTATGAAAGTAATTTGCATGAGTATTGGTATCAACGAATTTGAACGAAACGTTCACTGAACTTGTATTGAATAGCGACGAAATGAATGATGAGACAATACATGACTGATAATTAAAAGTTACACAATTATTGGTAAACAATTACAGAAAGATATTTAATTGGTTATTTAAATGTAACTGGAGAAGAACAATGAGATAAACCATATATCGCTGAAACACAAGTACAATTTGCGAGAGAGACAAGAACAAACTCTGAAATATTCACTAAATTAAAGGGTGGTTAAAATATATAGTCACTAAAATATGACAGAATGTGACTATAGTCACTGAAACTGACTGATTGATTGTATCTTGTTTTCTTGAGAATACGACGTCACCATTGACGATGAATTGAATTGTCACAGTACTTGACTGAATGGTCACTGAAATGTTTCTGGAATTCATTGAACTAAATTATAACGTAAAGGTGACTGGAAAGCACCTTATCAGTGACGATTAAGTGACACTTTTCTGTGCAATAAAAGGTAAAATTTCATCCTGTGTAAAGGCTTCACATATTTGTTTTGTCGAGTTGTTTTTCTAATGGATCCGGTTTCCCGTTTGAAAAACTCTTATCATAATAACGACCCGCTTACGGGTCTTTTATAAGGTCTAGCTTCACTCATATTGAGACGTCACCATGCCGGGTGAAGGGCTGCAAATTTGAACTTGCTCGGCACTCATGCAGGGCCTTTGAGCAGTGGGGATCGTTATCGTTCCACACCTGCTGTGACACGGGGCCTCCGAATGACCACCCCATTCAGTTGCCCTCTTACGGCACGCAAGGGGATTGATTGAATGATTATTTATTGTTTTACGTCCCACTCGAAAATATTTCACTCATATGGAGACGACACCAATGCCGGTGAAGGGCTGCAAATTTAGGCCTATGTTCGGCACTCAGGGCCTTGAGCTGGGAGGGATCTTTGCCCGCCACAAGAAGAAAAGAAAAAGTAGCAAGTTGGGCAAATTAAGCATCAAAATGATCTTTTAAGATTACAAGTGTAAAAGTTGGAAAAGGAATTAATATGAATTATACTTAAGGGTTCATGAAGGTAACTGGTACTTTAATGAATTTTAATAGTATACGGACTGCCAGTATTTATGTCAAATGATTCTATGTACATCCATATCCTTGAATTTAATATTATGCATGTTTTATATCAACTAATTGTAGAATAATTTGAAAAATAAATGTAATGAATTGACATAGATGTGCCTTTACACAACGGTGTGAATTCTGTAGACACGACCATCGATATCATGAAAAGCTACATGTACAACATGTTAAGCGTTTTTCTGATCAACATTGTCGTCGTCGCGTTCATTTCTGTGTTGAGGGGGATGTTGAATAGTTTTGCAATATTATGTAGAACTCCGCATGCCATGAAGAGGAGACTTCCTGTCAGAGGACTCTGCAGAATCTCCACTTGTATTATAAAATGTAGAACCGTTCTTTTTTAGCTGCCCTATCTAACTATAGAGAATACGACGTATAATTTGACGCCAACAGTCAGTGTTATCAAAGACAAAAACCAACACACCATATTTTTGTACAGGTTTCTTTCATTTTAGTAACTCAGGTGACCTCTTCGTCCGGCGTCGTCCGTCGTGCTACGGACAATGGTGAATACAATGTAACAAGAGTTGAACATTCTAATAACGTCCTCCTTGCAGTAGCCACCTAATCCATGTCCAATTACTTTTCGCACATGTATGAAGGTGAGCTCTTTGGGACCAACTGGAGGCACATATAACAATTAGAGTAAAAAGGTCATCTTGCACCCCTGGGGCGGGGACCCAAAAAAACTATGCCCATAAATTGACACATTTTCCACACAAATAAGTCTTCTTCATTTAACAAACCAAGCCTAAGCCTGAAAATCGAAAGAGACACAAAACTAAATGCATAGTATGTTATAAAAAGCGATGTGGCATAAAGGCTTCTCTCCTAACCAAACATATTGTAAATGTTTTATGAAGGTGGATCCCGAGAACATTGAGTAGGAGGTTTCTCACCCCCAGGCAGGAGTTCCATAACCTTTAATGTTACAGGTTCAGTAGTATGATGTTGTACAAACATTTCGTAGATAATAACATATCTCTCCTAAATGACTTCTGACAGTAAATTAAAACTAAATGGGTGATGAGGGGAATTCTTGTACATGAATGCACAGAGTGAAGCATTTTGCTAATGATAAAATTGTAAAATTTATTGACCCTAAGAGGTAGGATGTTTTGTACCTTAGAAGGTGGGGGGCCAAAATGGTCTTTGATGAAATGTGTTAAACACTCAAGGTCAGATACATTAACTTTATTGAATAACTATAGAACAGGTCCAATTTACTTTTTCATAATTTCTGCGATATGGATAAGCATCTTCTGGACAAAGTGGGCAACTTTATGTAATTTTTGATAAAAAATAAATTGTCAGTACTTATTGGCACCCCTGGTGGCCGGTGCGGGTGGTATTTATGACCAAATTTGTCAAAACACTCGTACTTTCTTTATCCAAACCACAGCTATTGTCTAAGAGAAACTAAATGCTATTAGTGATATAAACAAAGCCTCTACTTCAAAATATATTAAATACTGGTACTTCCCCAAGGGTGAGTGTATCTGCCCCAGGGTGGGAACCAAAACTTGACATACTGATTATTATATGTACTAACATTTTGAAATAGCATCATCAGCTAATGCTATTCATATTATATTTTAGAAATTATGAAATGATAGAACCTTCTCGGAAACTGACACATGGACCCTGATCCAGGAATTTATAACACCACATCCCACCCCCACATACAATTTTGGGCACAGGGGAGATAATTCTGGAATCCTGGATGTCTATGATCTTTCCCGTCTAGTTTAACTACAAATGTTATACAGAATACCGCATTAAAGTAGTAGCAACTTTCCGCCAAGAGTTACCAAAATCAATGTCATTTATTATGCACTCCATGAGGATGAAGAATAGCTCCTTATCGGGAACTCCACAGGGTCAAAAGGGTTCAAGGACGACACGAGATGATTAAGAAAACAAAGCTAGTCAGATATGTGTTTCCGGGTATCCTATTAAGCATTTATCCTTTACCACGTGATTGTTAGCACCATTAATCTCATGCATATCGATTACGTCCCTTTTTAGAATAACGAAGCGAATCTCATATTATTTACAAATTCTGGTGACTCCATAATGCGTTAAAGGTCAAGTAGCAACTGAGACATCCAGAAAGTCATACCAATTGTGGTTTTCTGGGCTTTTAAGCGCTTGTTAACTTTCCACACATCGTGTAGTAATCATATATCATAACTGTATACAAACTACACTGCATGTGGTCGAAGAGTGACTCTACTTTGAAAAGTTCAGGGTCAAAAAAGGTCAAGACTCACCTGGGGTCATTTAAGTACAGATATAAGTTTTCATTTTGAAAAATAAAAAATAATGGGTAACGGGAACACCAATTGAGTGAGATTTAAATGATAAATGTTTGTGTATTTGAATAGGGTGAGTGAGACGCGCGTTAGTTTCAGCATAGCTACTGTACCAAAAATCACATCTTCAGCACTGTGAATATTGTTTTTTGTATCAAAATTTAAAAAGAATATTCTCAGATCATTTTGTTCGAAGAAAGTAATTATAGGATAGCGCAAGTAAATTGACCACCGGATGATTGGCGTAATGCATTTGTTCAAAAATTTTCTTTTATTTTTTTGTAGAGTATAAATGGATAAGCAGATTTTTGTTGATCATTAAGAAGTGATGGAATCTATATCAAACCAGCACATAAACAATATGGCCCTGCATTTTGCACATCAGTTTATACATGTACTTTCATGTTAAGGTGTCTGCTAAGAGCACAAGTGTCTGAATCTTTTTTCACAAGATTTGCACCTTTTTACCTGACTACTTATTATACTTCTAAAAAAAAATCGTATGTGGCGAAATCTCTCCATAATGTGGACAAAGCAAATAGTAATGAATCTTTTTGTGTCTTGGCCAAGTTGTAGGTCAAGTACGTTCTACTAGTGTTCACAAGAATTTCATCATATACATGTAATAATGTTATCAATGAATAGTTCGACTCTGGATGATGAGTCCTCCACGTTTGATTTAAACATATTGTTTCCCACATATGTGCTGATTTTAGATACTAGATTACCATCACTTCATCTATCATGATCAAGAATTCGAATTTTTTGATCGCCTAATTTTCAGTGGAGAGATAAAGCCTGTCCTTGATACTTGAAAGTAAATTTTGATCCTCAACACAACTCCTTTCAAACTATTTAACTTACAGCACGGGGAGAGACATATGTTTTTGCCCCCAAGAACAGACTTTCATTATATTGCAATCGTTTTATGAAGAAAATGAAATTCATATTAAAACTGATTTATCTCTATTAACAAATATATATGTGTTCATATAATAAATGACATAATTGTATTCATAAAAGTACATACACATGCATTTAATTTCCAAAACACGTGTTAATCTAAATTCTTTTATTTTAATGTCAAATGCAAAAGTGGTGATAAACATGATAGGGGCGGTGGACTAGGCACATCAGCATGGAATGGTCAGTGGGTAGAGTATAAATTGGCGAAGTAAACGATGTGTTAAACGTAATCACAGTCCCACAAAACATAAGTGTAGGGCAACACGGACCTCCCAGCCCTCCACAAAAATGTCGAGAGAAGCAAGTTATAGGTGCCATGGATGGGAGATAAAGCATCCATCGCCGACCGGGACATACACCCGCCGGCGTGAAGCCCTTAGTCGCAACAAGAAGATAAACGGAAATTACCGTTCCTCAATCTAGTACGAAAAAAATGAGTCATACAAAGAGGTATGAATCTAATTCAGTCAACATGACTTAGTGATATAATTTTGTAATCGCAGAACAAGGTCACTATAGCGACCGTAGAATTTGCGAAATGATGATTTTAAACGAGATTTGTTATTTAACCCTGCAACATCCAACGTTGTTTGTTAAGTTTGTGCCTTCGAACTTTAAAAAAAAAGTCCTCCATACGCATGGCATGCTCTTGCGTATAAGGATTCACTTTTTGAAACATTACACTCACCTATAAGCAGGTGTATAGTGGTAACATTATCCTAATTGGAAAAAGGTGAAGAGTTGAGCGATTTGCAAAAGCTTAAAGTCCATCAACGGCTTTTTCATAATAATTGTAGTCTTCAGTACATGCCATTAGAAGTCAATGTATTGTGGCCAAAATAGATAGCAGATATGTAATAAATCTGGTGGTGTCCTTTTATTCGCGTTCGTCAGGATATTCAAAGGACATATTCCCGCTTGATACAACGCGTTGCGCGCACAAAAAAGGTCAATCTAGAAGGTCAGGGGTAAACATCCGTCGACCGTTGTCAGTGAATGACATACGTTAGGCCTTATCACATCTCTTCCTCACAATTCATCCTCAAAAAAGTGACTGTATCTAATGCACAACAATAAATAACTTTTTCACATAATGATTATTAGGCATTTATTATGAATAAAGGTTAACGAATGTTCTGTAAATACGCTATTATAAACAAGCGATACAAAGTAAATATCTATTCGCGTTTCTAAACGACATCTGTTAGACATTGGACTCGTCATATACATGTATAGAGAAATCTTATTTAAGTCATAAACACTAACTGATAGTAGACACACTGCGAAAAGCTATCTTATCAATAAAGAAAACATTTTATTTCTTATAAGTTCATAACATTTCCTAATATGAAAACCCTTATCATTTGAAGAGAGAGAGAAGAAAAGTGAGGGGGAGGGGGCGACGTTAATACGTAAGATTCATCAGCGACTGAAGAGTCAGTGTTAATAGTTTATCTGGGTTAAAAAAGTCATTTTCTAAACCATTCATGTCCACTACTTTCAATGATCATTTGTCCAGCTTCCAAATAATGCACTATACCAGAGTTATACTGCATGAACTCGACACGACATTATTTTATTACAAAAATTTTGAAAGGATCAAAACAAGTCATTTTGATCCATAAATTCGAAATTGAATTCGAAAACGTATCATTTGAGAGAGAGAGAAGAGAGAGTAGAGAGAGATGAGGAGAGAACGATGCAACCCGTTACATATTTTCTTTCAAGATGCCAAGTAAAGAACATATTTAATTTTTTGAAGCCCATAATTGAAAAAATTGGTTTCGTGTTTTGGTTGAGACAAGGCATAAAAGTAAGTCCGCCAGTACCGGGAAGAAAACGTCCTTTAAGATCTACCACGATGAATGTAAGTCACAAAACGTGTTTCCCACTTGTAATGTATCACATATTGATCGTGAAATATCGATCTTACTTAAAAATGCAAAATCTTTCAGAGCATCGTAATGGCCGTTCAGCAAATGTCAAATCTGAATTACACGTTCGCTACGACAAGAATAACATGGTTTGAAAAAGCATATTTTTTTTATTTTTCTAATACATGAATTTCTGGCAATGAGTGCTTCAGCAACGCATTAGAGTTCTACGAGGATAAACCATAGGCCGCTTCCTATGTAATTACATGGGGGCAGCGCCCAGACCTATCATCACTATCCCAACCACAAGCCTAGTAAGTATGCGATTAGAAATTCAAAAAGCAATATATGTCTTTATGACCGAAGAGAAAACTAAGGATTCTGTTGTAACATATACAGATGCATATGGGAATTGTCTGAAATAAATATCTGCCGGGGTTTGACTTTACACGTGTCTCGCTAATTTACCCTATTTTTTATGCTTTGAGCCGGGGGGAGGGGGGGGATAGTGGGCACCATATTCCTGTATATACTAATAGGATTCCCAGGGAGAAGGTTGCACGCTGGAAATACATAGCCTTTTTGGCATTTCCAGAATATATCGACAAGGTATAGTAATATACGAGCATCCCATAATATATGAACATAAGGTTCATATTAATTTTTGCTCAATTAAAGTATATGAGATAGTTCTTCTTAATCATGCAGCTTGAGTGGAGTCTGATAAAAGTATTACAAACAAGTTAACATAGACTTATCCGGTTTGTAATTTAGATAATTATGATCAGACCCTCAGTTGTATGGCTCTAATTTAGATATGAAAGGAAATTTATGAGGCGTACTTTGTCCATCCCCTGCATTGTTGTATTTCAACAGCGTATCATCTATGGACTGATCAATATTGGAAAACATAGGTTCACCATTTGGACAAGAAATAATATGAAAAGGTATGGGCAATTCTCAAGAGTTAATATTACTATAGAAAAAGGTGTGGGGGTTACTAGCAATTGTTCTAGCGTACGAGTCTCCTAATCCATAAAATTAATGAAGTACTCCCGCCCCTATTCCCTGAGGCTTTTGAGTTCTACAGGAGACACTCACACGTTTAAATGATACATCGTCTCAATACTTTGGCCTGGCCTCTCTGGAAAGAATGAAAATATAATAATGCTGGTCCGAATAAGATTGATGATGGCTTACACTACCTGTACACAACGGCAAGAAAAGTTGATTTTTATCCACTCCATTTTATTTCTTTCCCGCTTCTTTTATTAACTTCTAACGACGTTTTTACCCATCTGACCTCGTGTCGACCCTTAACATCGCGCGCAATGCATTGGTGGTAATGTACAAGTCGGAGAATTATGAAAAGTTATGATTTTTAATTGACAAGACATCATCTATATGTAAGGTCGAAGAACACGGCAAGTTTTTTTTCTTGTCATTCCGTAACCGTTTTTATTTATTTATTTATTTATTTTTTTAGCAAATTCCGCTACGTATGAATATAAAATATGTCTGCCAATAAAGGGGCACAATTAATGTTCATAGGAATACCAACAGGTTGTTGGAAGACATAGTCTCCAAAGACTACATAAATATTATCTATAAGAAACCCAAGCATGCTCTTATTATCTACTTCAGAGTACTTGTGTGGACAATCAGAGTGGGTTCTAACAAAATATGTATCCTGTCTCCCAACGACCAAAAACTTGTATTTTCAGGTGTCGTTTG
>CAJDSM010001978.1:66-11054 GCA_903981925.1 Ostrea lurida
AGTTGAGAGAATTAGTGTTGAGTAGAACTAGTGTACAATAAACGCACTAGTGTTAGAACTAGTCGTACAAGTAACGGACTAGTGTACAATAACGGCTAGTGGTTAGAACTTAGTGTACAATAACGCTAGTGTAAACTAGTGCTACAATAACGACTAGTGTCACATAACGCTAGTGTTAGAACTAGTGTAGTCCAATAACGCCTAGTGTTACAATAACGACTAGTGTTTTAGGAACTAGTGTACAATAACGGAACTAGTGTAGAACATGTACAATAACGACTTAGTCTATGGGTTGGTCGTTCGGATGGGGCCGTAGAACGGGGGCCCGTGTAACAGCGGGTTTGCGGCATGTGGGATCCCTCCCTGCGCCGGGACATGAGCGCCGAGCGTGGGCCTAAAAATTGTTGCAGATACCTACACCTTCCATTGTAGTTAATGTCTCCTATATAGTGGAATATTTTCCTCGGTGGGACGTTAAAAAAACAAAAGAGGAATAAAATTAAAAAACAATGAAATAATCTATCAAATATTATTGATTTAAAACTTTTACACTACATGTTTTTATCAATCACTATCTAGGTTAAGTTTACCGGTCGCGGTAGTTTTAATAGTTTGTGATCTTATAGAGTTGCTTTCAGAATACGACACTTGAAAACCTAGTCCCAGCACTACGGCAGGCGTTGCACTGAAACATTCTTTCTCAGCACACGGATCCTGAGGCCTAAGCATTATTTTATAAAATTATCAAATACTAATATTAATTATATTACCATTTCTTTACATTCTACGTCGTCATTGAATAAAATTAAATTATATAATTTTAAATTTAACATTACTTTAATATTTATATTATTTTCCTAATAATTTAGTTTCGGTTTACCAGTCGCGGAAACTCTGTATTTTCATTACGCGTTTTTTTCATTATACGCATAATAGCGTCGTAACGTCATTTAATTACGTCATCTTGCCATCTTCTGTTGGAGTTGGCAGAGAGTCTTATCCAACTTTCACAGATCTAATGGTAAGTTTGTATATGTATTAGGTTAGTGACTGTGTATTATCTAAGTGATCGTCCCAATACAAGGGCCTAGGATTTTACTCCCGGCTTCCGTCATTATTTTTCTATCTTATGGCTATATGCATTATTTAGATTATTGCTATGTACTATATATTATATAGGGCTTTATTCTCGTTACTAACACTCACTACTACTTTACATACGTACATCTTTAGTTTTGTAAATACCATATCTACATACTTATGTCGTATAAGGAATAGGGGGCCTTGTCGTGCTATATAATAGATAGATTGACTAGAAAACATGGCTAAAGGGTCTGGGCCTGTTAGTACTTTGATGAGGGCCAAGAATTTATTATAATTCGGAATGTATTAAATGTATTTAAACCGGTATAGCCTCATTTTACAAAATTCCTCTTTGGCGACCCTCCCCTAGTTTCTGTGTCTGTATTTTTACTTTTGGTTATTTTACATGTATACTCATAGTTCAAAATACCACGCATCTTACTTTTCTCTAAATCAAATATATATGTAGTGGTTAATATTTCGTTATTTAAGTCAAAACTTAATTATTCAAACCTGTGTTTTGACATCTGACTCGCCATGTATGTGTCCGGTCACTGAAAAGATAGTGCTTTTATCAGGTGACTGAGCACACCAGTGACATGTTTATTCATTATATATCATTATATTCAACGACAGGCCATCCCATATGCTTGCTGTGGACACATATGTATACGTCTTCTATGCAACTGGATTTCACTAACATCAGGTAAATCTGGAGCGTTAGTCAAGTATGGAGGCTGACTCGATAAACGAAGGGCTGTATTATCTTGCCATAATACGTCACCAACTGGTCAACATTATATAGTTGACCTTATATAGTACTAAAACTACACAACGACTAGTGTTAGACTAGTGTACAATAACGACTCAGGGTTAGGAACTAAGTGTACAATAACGGCTAGTGTTAGAACTAGTGTACAATAACGGCCTGTCGCCTCAATAACAGCTAGTGTTAAACTAGTTACATAACGACTAGTGTTCGAGCTAAGTGTACATAACGGCTAGTGGTACAATAACGGCTAGTGTTAGAACTTAGTGTACAATAAACGGCTTAGTGTACAATAACGAATATTGTTGAGAACTAGTGTTATCAATAACGGCTAGTGTAATAACGCCTAGTGTTAGAACTAGCTGTACAATAACGCTAGTGTTAGAACTAGTGTCAAAATGACTGTGTTAGAAACTAGTGTACAATAACGCTAGTGTTAGAACTAGTGTTACAAATAACGGCTAGTGTAGTACTTAGGTGTACAATACGACTACGTGTTAGAACTAGTGTACAATGAAGATGTATGTTAGAACTAGTGTACAATAACGGCTAGTGTTTAGAACCTAGGTGGACAATAACGGCTAGTGGTTGAACTAGTGTAATAACGACTAGTGTACAAATAACGCTAGTGTTAGTACAAGTGTAACAATAACGACTAGTGTTAGAACTATGTGTTACAATAACGTTAGTGTTCGACTAGTGTACAATAACGACTAGTGTTAGAACTAGTGTACAATAACGGACTATGTTTAGAACTAGTGTAACTAATAACTGGCTAGTTTTGAACTAGTAGCTACAATAACGACTAGTGGTTAGAACTAAGTGTCAATAACGGCTAAGTGTTAGAATATGTATAATTTACGACTAGTGTTAGAGCTAGTGTACATAACGACTAATGTTAGACTTAGTGTAACAATATACGTCTAGTGTTAGAACTAGTGTACGAATAAGGGCTAGTGTTAGAACTAGTGTACATACGGCTATTGTGAACTTAATGTTACAATCGGCATATGTAGCAATAACGCTAATGTTAGAAACTAGAATGTACAATAACGACTAGTGTTAGGACTAGTGTTACAGTAACGACTAGTGTTAGGACTAGTGTACAATAACGACTAGTTGTTAGAACTAGTGTAAATAACAAACTTAGGTGTTAGAACTAGTGTACAATAACGGCTAGTTGTACAATAACGACTAGTGTACAATAACGACTGGGTGTTAGACACTAGTTACATAACGACTAGTGGTACACAATAACGGCTAATGTTAGATTAGTGTACAAGAACGACTAGTTCAGAACTAGTGTACCATAACGGCTAGGTTAAGAAACTAGTGTACATAACGGCTAGTGTTAGAATAGTGGTCAATAACGACTATGTTTAGAACTAGATGTACAATACACGCGCTAAGTGTTGAACTAGTGTACAAGTAACGGCTAGTGTTTAGAACTAGTGTAGCAATAATGGTAGTGTTAGAACTAGTGTACAATAACGACTAGTGTACAATAACAACTAGTGTTAAAACTAGGTGTACAATAAACCGGGACTAGTGTTAGAACTATATGTACAATAACGGCTAGTTTAGAAACTATGTACAATAACGAAGCTAGTGTTAGAACTAGTGTACAATAACTGACTATGTTAGAACTAGTGTACAAAGACGACTAGTGTTAGAACTAGTGTATAATAACGACTAGTGTTAGAACTAGATTACAATAAACGGCTAGTGTTAGGAACTAGTGAACAATAACGTTAGTGTTGAACTAGTGTTTCAATAACGGCTAGTGGTAGAACTAGTGTACAATAACGGCTATTGTTAGAAACTAGTGTACAATAACGGCTAGTGTACAATAACGACTTAATGTTAGAAACAGTGTACGATAACGACTAGTAATACAATAACGATCTAGTGTTTAAAACTAGTGTAACAATAACGCTAGTGTTAGAAACTTAGGGTACAATAACGATAGTGTTAGAACTAGTGTACAATAATGACTTGTACGAAATAACGACTAGTGTACAATAAGATAGTGTACAATAAATCGACTAGTGTACCAATAACGGCTAGTGTTAGAATAGTGTATAATAAACGGCTAGTGTACAATAACGACTAGTGTTTAGATAGTGTAGTATTAAGGCTAGTTGTACAATAACGACTAGTGTTAGAACTAGTGTATCAATAAACGACTAGTGTTTTAGAACCGTAATGTTATTCATAACGGTAAGTGTTAAATGTCAAAAACGGCTAGTGTAGAACTAGTGTACACTAATACGGCTAGTGTTTAGAACTAGTGTACAATAACGGCTAGTGTTAGAACTAGTGTACAATAAGGCTTGACTAGTGTCATACCATAGGCAATAACGACTATTGTTAGAACCAGTGTACAATAACGGCCTAAGTGTACAATGACGACTATTTATAATAGGTACAATAACGGCTAGTGTTGAATAGTGTACATAACGGCTAGTGTACCATAACGACTAGTGTACAATAACGTCTAGTGTTAGAACTAGTGTAAATAACGACGTAGGGTTTAAACTAGTGTACAATAACGGCTAGTGTTAGAACAGTGTTACAATAACGACTAGTGTTAGAACTAGTGTACCATAACGACTAAGTGTACAATAACGGCTTAGTGTTAGAACTAGTGTACGAATAACGACTTGTACAATAACGACTGTGTTAGAACTAGTGTACAATAACGGTGTGTTAAGAACTAGTGTACAATAACGGCTAGTGTTTAGAGCTATGTACAATAACGGCTAGTGTACAATAACGGCTAGTGTTAGAATGTTACAATAACGGCTAGTTGTTAGAAACTAGTGTACAATAACGACTAGTGTTAGAGCTAGTGTACAATAACGGCTAGTGTACAATAAACAACTATTGTTAGAACGTAGAGTACAATAACGACTAGTGTTAGAACTAGTGTACAATAACGGCTAGTGTTAGAAACTAGCAACAATAACAGGCTAGTGTCAATCAAAACGACTAGTGTACAATAACGGCTTTTTTTTGGGGGTACAATAAACGGCTGTGTGTTAGAACTATGTACAATAACGGCTAGTGTTTAGAACTAGTGTACAATAACGACTGTGTTAGATAAGTGTAAAAACGACTAGTGTTAAGAACTAGTGCACAATAACGGACTATGTTAGAACTAGTGTACAATAACGACTAGTGTTAGAATAGTGTACAATAACGACTATGTTACGAAACTAGTGTACAATAACGGCTAGTGTTAGAGAACTAGTGTACAATAACAACTAAAGTGTACATTAACGGCTAGTGTTAGAACAGTGTACCAATAACGCCTTAGTGTACCAAATAACGACTAGTGTTAGAACTAGTGTACGATACGATAGTGTTAGAACTAGTGTACAATAACGGCTAGTTTTAGAACTAGTGTTACAATAACGACTAGTGTACAATAACGTCTAGTGATTAGAACTAGTAGTACAGGTCATAACGACTAGATGTTAGAACCTCAATGTACAATAACGTCTAGTGTTAGAAACTAGTGTCGACATAGCGTACTAGTGTTAGAACTAATGTAGCAATAGCGACTTAGTGTTAGAAACTAGTGTCACAATAACGGTAGTGTTAGAAACTAGTGTAGCATAACGACTAGTGTACGAATAACGTCTGTGTTAAGAAAACTAAGTGTTACCAATAACGGCTTAGTGTTAGAACTAGCTGTACAATAACGACTAGTGTACATAAACGGGCTAGTTTAGAAGCTAGTGTTACACTAACGGCTAGTGTATCAATGACGACTAGTGTAGACTAGTGTACAATAACGGCTATATTGAACTAGTGTACACATAACGCTGTGTTAGAACTAGTGTACAAAAACGGCTAGTGTTAAGAACTAGTGTCAATAACGATATTGTTAAACTAGTGTACAATAACGGCTAGTGTTAGAACTAGCTGGTACAATACGGCTAGTGTTTAGAACTAGTGTACAATAATGGCTAGTGTTGAACTAGTGATACAATAACGACCTAGTGTACCAATAACGGACTAGTGTTTCAGAACTGTGTACAATAAGACTAGTGTTAGAACTAGTGTACAATAACGGCTAGTGTTAAGAACTAGGTACAATAACGACTAGTGTTAGAATACGGTACAATAACGACTAGTATTAAGAACTAGTGTACAAGAACGACTAGTGTTAGAAATAGTGTATAATAACAGACCTAGTTGTTAGAACTAGTGTAGCAAATAAGCGGCTAGTGTTAGAACTAATGTACATAACGGCTAGTGTTAGAACTAGTGTAACAATAACGACTAGTGTTTAGGACTAGTGTACAATAACGACCTAGTGTTAGGCTAGAGTGTTACAATAACGACTAGTGTTAGAACTGTGGTACAATAAAATAGTGTTAGAACTAGTGTACATTTAACGGCCTAGCTGTACAAATAGACGGACTAGTGACAAGACAACTGGAGTTAGAACTAGTGTACAATAACGACTAGTGTACGAATAACGGCTAATGTGGTTAGATGGTGGACAAGAACGACTTAGTGTTCAGAACTAGTGTACAATAACGCTAGTGTTAGAACTAGGTACAATAACGGCTAGGTGTTACAGAATAGTGGTACAATAACACTTAGTGTTAGAGATTAGTGTAGCAATAACGGCTAGTGTTAAACTAATGTACTAATAACGCGAGTGTTAGAACTAGTGTACAATAACGGCTAAGGTTAGAAAATAGTGTATAGTGAAGGCTAGATTTAGGACTAGGCGTTGGAGTTAGGATTAGATTACTTCATTGTATATCATGCTATTCTACATTTTATTCACCATATAAGCACCCTGGTAGACCTAAAATGTGAATATAATAAAAAGTATATGAAAAGCACGAGAAAATCACTTCTTTTCTATATGTGGAAGAACTGCATTCTTTGGCTTTCATTCAGCATATGGGGGGCGCATTGTATCTAAAAATAAAATGGCGAAGTAACAAAGTAGGAAACGTAATCATAGTCCAAAAAACACATACAAAATCGAGTGTAGGGCAACACGGACCTTCGACGAAAGCGAAGGCAGGATCAGGTGCCATGGAGGAGTAAGCATCCTCTGCTGACCGGTCACACCCGCCGTGAGCCTGTAGTCGAAACAAAGTAAACGGGGTTACCCGTCGTCAAATCTAGTATGAAAATGACAGTCTAACAAATGGTATGAAACAAATCAGTCAACATCTAAAACTGTTTCTTCTGTTTCTCTTAAATTACTAGTATGTTTATTGCAGGATACACTCATACGGGTCAAGCAATACAAAACATCAAGATAAACATTGAATAAAGTATTTATAAATAAATGTGTATTAAACATGCTGAATGTTTTACACTGGATGAATAATACAGTTTCCGCATGACTGAAACACTGCGAAAACTATACGGAAACTTAGGTGCACTTGTGGTTTCCGTTTTAATTTAAAAAGTGCAAACAGCAAACTTCAAGGGTAGGATTAAGTATATAATCAAGTTTCTGTATGGGTGATTTGAATCTGAACTATATAGGCTAGTGCTAATTATCTAACATAGTTTTTATAAGTATATTTTCAAGTTACATTGTGAAAGGAAATGGAATTCATCATCAGCATTTCAGTAGATTACAAAAAAGTACATACTATGTACAGTGTAGTCTTCAATTACGGGGTAATTTCTTATGTTACCAGTTTTTCTATCAGAAAAACGTGGCTGTTTGTTTAGTTGGAATTTTTTGTCTATTTTTGAAGTTTTGTTTTGACATTAATTACAATTCATGTGTTTCCTCCGAATTATAGCGGCCTGTGTCATGTACTCTTTAATTAAGATTCACCAGAGGAAGGGGGTGTGTCCTGTAGTGAGCAGTAAACAGGGCTGAACATTTCTATCTGTTGTCAGGGGTCCCATTTCACCTGTGTGCATGAACTGTACAAGATGCAGCAGTCAATACTTCTTTCAACAGTTTATGTTAAGACTACCTTGAAGAATTTTAAATACTTCTGACAATTAACTGCGAATAAATAGTTGGGGTTTTTTTTAAAATCATGGCACTTAAATTTTGGTGACTTTATAAGTCACACATTTTAGAAAGAGAGGTTTATTATGTATTTTGAAATGAAAGTAAAAATAAGACTATCCCCATCTGACCTGGCAAAGGAATTGATATCGAAATTTCCTAGTCACGGCTGTAATACCATTGAAAGCAGTTTACAATGATTGTTTGATTGCTTTGTGTGTATACTGACACTAATGTCCAATAATCTATGATCAATTAATACAGAGTTACTAAATTGAGCAACTTTAGAGCCAGTACCTCAGCATGTAGATGTGTGTTTGTGTTTTATTTTGTTTGATGCTTGTGTTTATTTGTTTGATTGCTTGTGTTTATTTGTTTGATTCTTGTGTTTATTTTTTGATTGTTTGTGGTAATTTGTTGGCATTGTGTTTATTTGTTTTTGATTTTGTGTTTTATGTTTGATTGTTGTGTTTTATTTGTTTGATTGTTTGTGTTTATTTGTTGTTTGTTTGTTTGTAATATCTTGTTTGTGTGTCTATTTGTTGATTTTTGTGTGTTTATTTGTTGATGTTTGTGTGTATTTGGTTTGAATTGTGTGTTTGTTTTTTTGATTGTTTGTTGTTTTGTTAGATGTTTCGTGCGTTTATTTTTGTTTGTGTGTGTGTTTATTTCTTTGATTGCTCGTGTGTCTATGTTCTTTGATTGTTTGTGTGTTTATCTATAATTGTGCGTTTTAATTTCTTTGATTGTTCGTGAGTTTACTATATATTTGTTGGGTTTTTGTGGCGTTTATTTCTTTGATGTTGTGAGTTTATGTGTTTCTTGCTTGTGTGTATATCTGTTTGTTTGTGTGTTTATGTTGTTTGATTGTTCGTGTTTGAATTTGTGGAGTGCATGTTTGTTGTGCGTTTATTTGGTTTGATTATATTGAGTGGTTACCTGTTGATTAATTTGTGAGTTTATGTGTTTGAATTGCTTTTGTGTTTTATTTGGAATTAGATTTAATTGTTGGTGTGTGTTTGATCTTTGTGTGTTATTTGTTTCACTTGGGGGTAATATTTTTGAGTCGTTTGTGTGTTTATTTGTTTCAACTTGGGGGGTATATTTTGAGATCGTTATTGATGCGTTTACTTTTTACATTGTTTGTATGTGTTTTATTTGGTGTGTTTTATGTTTATTTTGTTTGAGTGTACTTTAGATTGTTGGTAATGTGTATTTATTTGTGTGTTTGTTTTGAGTGTATGTTATATACACGCCCTATATAAGAAAATTTCACACATACACTGCACAAATACGTTAATGTGATTCGCGTAATTGGAAATTAATTACATGTAGCAGACGATAGAAAAGTTTAATAATCAGATATATTGCCAGAGGGTGTTTTTCTTTACATGTTCATTTGTTGGAGTCCTCTATTCCCTACTTTCTTTTGCATATATATACGAACCATTACTCCTACATACACGAAATTCGTGGTGTATAATTCGGGATGCGTTTTACCCCCCCCCCCCCCCCCCCCCCCCACCCTTTTCAGCATTATGCTTCTTTTAAAAAAATCATCTTCCATACAATAGTATTGTTATTAGATATATCAACAAAACTGAAAATACCAAATTAAATAGATAAACGAAACACGAACACTTCCTCGAGAATACCGCGTTAGATTTTATCACGTCGCGGCAAACAGTGGATCTTCGATACAGTAGTGCATTCCCCTCAATATATCTCTTTTTTGCTCTTGCAAACTATTATATAAATTGGATAAGTCGCTCAAATTTTGTCTCTTTTTTTATCTTTCAACCCAAAACAGTAATAAAAGCAATCCAATTTTCGCTGTATGAACGAAAAACGCTTGAGAAACAAATGCGCATTGAAAGTGCGTGATTGTGGGGCAAAGGTATATGCGTTAAAATGCGTGATTGTTGGGGCAAAGGTATATGCGTTAAGTTGGTGGATTGTGGGGAAGGGGGTTAAGAAGACTTGAACCTATTATGCATAATTTTGAAAATGAACATGTTAAACCACTGAGCCATTCAGAAACACAACTAATCAGCAGATTTACCTTGTTCTGTATGGACACCGATTGATTGTATATTGTTTAACGTCTTGCTTGAAAATTTTTCACTCATATGGAGACATCACCATTGCCTATGGCCTTTGAGCAGGGAGAGGTCTTTATCGTGCCACACCTGCTATGACATGGGATTTCTCATCTGAAGGACCGCCCCATTTTGTTGTCTCTTACGACAAGCCTGGGGTACTGAGGACCTATTCTAACCCGGATTCCCATATATCTTACCTCCTGCTAATTTGTAGCATTACCATTGGTTTACATCGATCACGTGAAGACCATAGATATTCCATACATAGTCAGTAGAATTCCATCCAATAGTCAGTAGGTAGCATTACTCCTTATATACGGTTAAGAGATGAGTTATTTTCCATCTCAAAATTTGTTTCAAAGCGTCTGACTACTCAAATGAATAAACTCCGTCGTCGAAATAAATTCTCAACGGCCAATAGTTAATTTGAACTCGAATACATTACGTAAACTACGAAATTTCTAACGTCACTTGTTTGTGACGTCTATAGTTGCTTCCAAGCCAAAGTGCATCATGTAGTGATTTCATCAACATGCAAGTTTTTATACATTATGCTATTTAGAAAAAGGCAGTCGGTAAAGACAATATTCGTTACCTGTTGTAGTTGAACCTAATATGGTCATACATGTCAGTATTCCATATGGGCGAGAGCGGAGGGTCTCGCCCCATATGGAATTTACTGACCATGTATAAACCATATTAGGTCAACTACAAACCATGAAACTAATAGTATACTGTGTCAAGATAGCAGAAGTACATCGTTTGATTTGTACATTATGAAGTACTGTATTTCAGGTTTTCACCGAGTACAGCTGGATGAGAGATATTCTGTGTGAGGAGCCGTACAAGGCAGCTTTATTTCTGGATACTGATAAGGTACTACAGTCAGTCCCACTTAATGAGATCCGGGCTATTTTGATTATATTTATAAAGAAAAGAAAAAAAGAAAAGAATAGCATTTTTCAATTCAAACATTTTATTATGCATATCTTGTATATCCTGTGGAAAAATGTTCTCAGTGAAT
>CAJDSM010001978.1:18831-23831 GCA_903981925.1 Ostrea lurida
GAACTATGACATACAATCAGTACAGACGTTACTCTGCTGACTTAGTGCAAATATTCTGAGTAGGGTGTTTGTTAGTACAAATATTGTGAGGAGGGTGTTTGTTAAATAAATTTTATTTCTGTCTCATACTCATCTGGACTACACTAAATAGGAGCATGTTATTGGGGTCACTAGGCTAGCATATTTGGTCAAGGTTATGAATGCATTTCATCTGCCATGTGCATTTGATGTTCTAGTTGTTATGATTTTGAATGTCCAATCGGAAATTAAAAAAAAAATATCTTCACTTTTTCAGAAAAATTGCAGAATCAATAGTACAAAAGCTGACAAACAAGGCTTGTAGTTTGTGATGTGTATTGAAATTGTGTATTTTAGAAAATCTTATTTACTCCTGTTTGCCTGATTATTTTGAGCGAGTTCTCTGAAAACTAAAAATTCATTTGCCCTTTTAGAAATCGAACAGAAAATTGCACTCTACTGTACTTCCTATAGAAGAATTTTAAGTATGATAGGTTTACCAGTGTATTTTTGATGTAGGTTAAAGTATAGAAAATACAGATTACACTGATTTCTGAAGAGTTAAAAATGTGCCTACTTTGGTGGCCATTAAGGTCAACAGGCCTCTTATCTTATTCATATTTTTTTTTCAAATTCAGGTTGGCATTAAGGAAGATGATGTAGGAGTGATTGCCCCTTACAGGAAGCAGGTCACCTTAATTCGTGACCTCCTGACCTGCATCCAAGGAGTGGAGGTCAACACTGTAGACCAATACCAAGGACGGGACAAGGACATCATTATCATATCACTGACCAGAAGCTTCATGTCCTCAAAGAATTCAGACACAAAGGTATGAATTTATAGAATGAAGACTTCACATTGAAACTGTAGATTTATTGTTATTGCAGTGTCAGTAAAACTGCGGGTGTGCAATGGGATGCAGCTTCAAGTTTTGGGGCTGGGTTTGTTTTTGCTTTGTTTTGTTTGCTTTTTTGTTTTTCGGTAGGTGGGTGAGGTGGTTTTTTGTCGTTGTTTTTGGTTGTTGTTTGTTTTTGGTTTTATGGGGTTTGTTTTTTAAGTGTGTGTTTGTGATTTTGTATTTTTTTTCCCCCCAAAGTATTTTTCAATGGATATTCTAGATAAATATTTCATCTTGTGAAAGGCAAATATTTATCGAAAAGGTATACAATGTTATGATTATATGATTTCATATTTTTTTTTCAGTCAGGAGAGCTCTTAAAAGATTTAAGACGACTGAATGTGGCTTTGACAAGAGCAAAGAAAATGTTGATAATGGTTGGGCATGTGAGCTCAATGAAGAGTTATCCACCCTTACAGGCTGTGATCAACATTCTGAAAGAAAATGATAATGTATCCTTTTTTGACCATATTTGAGACTTAAGCACTGTGGAATTGTTTTCATACATGGCGGCCGGATTTTGTAGATTGTCAGTCATTTACTGTTTTGTTGGGGTTTAATTTTGTGGATGTGGTTCTTGTACAGTGACACTTTTTGAAGGTTTCAAATCCACCGTATACCCATGGAATCTGCTGACTTTGGACCCCCATCAAATATAATAATTCTACAGTATTTAACTTTTTTTCATTGGCTTTCATCCATCTATTTGTTCTCGTACAATGAAAAGAGCAAAGCTGGAAAATATTTTCCATAAACTCGGAAGAAAAAAAGTCAATATGGCAATTAATCATACAATTTTTGTTTATATACCGTCACATGGCTGCCTTCTACATTTCTTTAAATGGCGAATAGCAAAATATAGATGGCAAACATAGAGGCCGTTATGTCTTTTTTACCATTGAAACAAACATTTCAGTATACTATGCCATCTATATTTGGTCCTTGAAAAAAGAAAACAAAATGAACATGACATATTTTTGTAGACAGTCAGTAACAAACCTAATATTAAAGTAAAATTAGAATGTTCTGTATTTCATGTTCTATTATATTCACAGTACATGTGTTTTCCCATTACATAGAAGTAGTGGAAAGTCTTTGTAGTTCCTATGATTGTTTACCTTGACTTTCTGTAGATCCTCACGCTACCTCCAAACGCCCATGTGTCTTTCACTGCATGAGAAGTGCTATAAATCTGGCATCAAATGCTGTTTGTTGGTGAATACAATTAACTTTCACTTCTGATACATGGATTTAATGTTTATTTTGATGGGAACATGAATGCCTTGGAATAAAATTGAATGCTTTTTCTCGAGGGAATTTTGTATAAAGGTGGGAAGAGTTCTGTAGACAAACTGACTATGTTTGGTTACTCTGTATAGTAAAACTAAGATAGTTGCAACCCATTCCATTTTAAACTGAAAAGACTGAAGAGTCCACAAATAGTTTTATGTAGTCCTAATTCTGACTGTAACGTAAAACTATAGAAAAGAATACATGCATATTGCCAACTTTTATATTTTTATTTGTTTCAAAATGATCAAAATATCTCTCTTAATGAATTAACGAGTTCCGTAAAATATTTAAACCAACAATTGAACTGAAGAGTACTACAATGGGGGAGTTTCGATTTACTGCCGGAACACTTTTTACTCGAATTGTAGACACACCTTTCATTTTGATAACACTGTGATTTTCTGTTTTCTTTGGAGTTTATTCTGAGCGGAAAAAGATTGAAATCTTGACAGAATTTACACTTTGAATGAAACAGAGCTGAAATTGGTTAGATTGTGTGAAGTTTTAACGACGACAGACCTAATTCGAATTTGTGCCTCTGCGCAGGAAACGCGCATATGGCAACTTTCATAGGGCAATACACAAATCTTCATTCTTTATTATTGAAAGTCTACGGGTATGTTCTTCATAACTACAAAGTTTCACGAAATTCTGTTGAGCGGTTTCAGAGGAGTTGCGCTGACAAATAAAACGAGTGACGGCGGACTGACAGACGGGTCAAAAACATTATACCTCCGCCGCAACTCGTTGCGTGGGGTATAATTATTCACTTTGTTAAACACTTCATTGAGAAACTGCTAAAAATTAACACTAAGTCTCCGATTAGTGATAATACTTAAAGTTCAAATTTAAAATATGGTTTTAAAGAGATGAAAATAATTAGTATGTGCCACTGTAACAGGAGAGACTTGTCCTAATCACACAATCTTGATAAGATCAAGTAAAGAAAAAAGAGATAAAAGTAAATCGGATTCAAATACAGTTATTACTAAATTCAGAGAATTGCACGTACAACGATTTACATTGAGAAAACTGTTTGCCTAATATGCAAATACAACTTTTACAAAGTCAAATACAGTAACAGGAAGGACTATTTTCAGAGTTTAAAGAATATGATATGATTTCACTTCCATTTATAAAGAAAAACAGTCAATACAACATTCAATATTTGCATGTTCACACACTTTGACTTTCGCTTATCAAATTATCTTGGGTATTTTTTCTAGATAGTAGATGAAATGACCACATCACTTATTTTTTTCCACGATCTTCTTCCAAATACTTGCCTGGATTTTAAAGTGGGAATTTCTCCCGCCTGGGATAATGGCTAACACGTTCCGGATATACCAACACTCGTCGACTATTGAAGCAGGTGTCTTCTTTTCTCCCAATTCGGTGCATGCATCATACATAGATATCATCATATCCAATATCTCTTACAGATCCAGGATATGGACTACCATCATATGTGACAACAACAAACTTTCCTAAATATGACTCTAAATTATGAGATTCATCTTGACTTTCTTCATTTTGGATCTCTCTTTCTTCAGTTGCCTTTGCCTCCTTTATGTCTATGATATTCTGATTGTCTGCATTTTGGCTAACTTGTTCTAGGGTTGGCTCTTCTGCTACATGTGTACGGATGTTTGTTTCAACCTTTTCTTCATTTTTAAAAGTATCCTTAACACGATCTGTATTTTCTTCTATTTGTTGAAATTCTGCGTGCTCCTCATCATCGTTTTCCAAATCATCAATTGGTACCACTGCCACTAAGTGGTTTGGTATCCAGTTGTGGGTGTTCATATCGGATCTTGTTGAGGTCCAAAATATGTACACAGGGTCCAGAGTTCTTGAATTTTTTTTGGAACAGACATTTGGACTGACACTATTGAAATGTGTCAGCCCAAACTAATTTGTCAGTCCGAAAAAAAATTTACTTTATTGAAGGTTTGAATATTTATTCAAAATAAACTAATTGTATCATCTCCTTCCACTACGGTCTTAAATTCTCCTTTCATTTTCTTTGCACTCTTAGTCCTCATTTTCACTATCTAAAATTCCCACATATAGCTCGTTCTTCACTTTCTCTTATCTTCACTTCTCTCTCACCCGCACTTCTGTCTCTAAATCTGTCTCTCCCTCTCAACTTCTCTCTCAACCTAAATTTCTCTCTCAATCTAACTTCTCTCTCATTTTCCTATTGTCTGTCATCATCCGATATTTATTTATTCTTCCTCTGCAACCATTGTATAATGTCGGATTATCCGCTAAAAATAGTTTTCCGAGTCAAACTGAAGTCACGGTCTACAAATTCTACAGGTCCCTGAAGCCGGCGGGTTTTTTTTTCTCCTCATAGTTCTTTACTTATGTTCTTCCGATTTCCGTTTCATTGCTTTGCCGTGTTTTGCATAGTTTTTGAAATTTTATGGGCCACATGGCCGCCATTTTAGTTGGTATAAAATAAACTCGATCCCGATCTTATCGGACATCGGACCGACAACACAGTAACTTACTATTTTATCGGATAACATTTCCGGTACATGATGGCAATTTTAATCGGTTAACCGGTTGCCATTTGTGCTGTTAAACAAGCACGGAAATGGAGCGCAAAGTCTGAATAGTGCCTCCAGTAAAACAGTAAATAATCAATCAAATCAACAAAGTCGGGCACAGGAAGTTGGCATGTTAAAGGTCTGAATTCGGTAAGCGCGGTATGGACCCATAGATGAAGCATACACCAAATATCAATTGGCTGTGATATGCAGTTTCAGAGAATTAATGATTGAT
>CAJDSM010001978.1:26331-29790 GCA_903981925.1 Ostrea lurida
TCATTTGCAAGTTACTTTGGTAATAGCTAGTTCTTACTAGAGTTTTACTCAAATTTAATTATCTTGCATTTTCCCCAAGCTCAGCCAATACTCATACAGTATATGCTATTTCTTATAGACTAGTGTATAGTAAGTGCTGTAGTTCTTTCACCATATTACATCAAAGTACTGTGTAACATCTATTAACAATGGCCAAGGTACAATTAATTTTGCTGAATTGGATGAACTTAAAACACTACCAGGTTGTTGGTGAGGCAACGCGGCCAAAATTATTCAGATGCGCGAAATGTCAGGCAATCTTTATTCCCAGTGACTTAGACCAAGTCCCTTACTTGAAAGTCACATCGGAATTACTTCAGGCCACTGCTTTTGAGTCTAATCCAGCGTACCGGTTCATATTTGGTGAAGAATTGGGTAAATCGGATGACGAAAGTGTTATAAATTCCGATATCCCTGACGAATAGAACACAAGCACCCCAACAAGCTGACCCAGTAAGAGCTATGGAAGATAGGGTTTCAGGCCTTATCAAACATAGAGATTTACTGCAGGGTCAGACTAAGGCTGCTAAGGCACTGACTGATTTTTAAGAGGGCACCTATTGAGCAAACGCTAGAGATCATTAGACAACAAGCTATGCCCTCCCATTTAGCTGAAATTTTAGAAGTTTGCCCCCCCCCTTTAGTGTTTTATTAGCCTTTTTTTTTTCCTTTGCACATTATTAGAAAGTTTTGACGCCCCCCCCTTCAAAAACAGTCCTAGCCTATGCTGTGTATGTAACAACACATGAACAGGGAAAAGCAAAATGAGTTGGGTTAACCCCCCCCCCTCCAATTTGTGAACTGTTATCAAACGCATATTTTAGTAGGGGCGGATCAAGATCTTTTGAAAAGGGGGAAGGGCATTAATGCAACCGAAAATGTCCGTGCTTCAGAGACAAAGGGTTATGGGCGTTAGCGCAAAAGGCTTGAGCGGGTGTTCAGGACAAGCTCTGGATTAAAAAAAATAATGGATGTTTTTTTTAGTATTTGAGGACCTTTTCCCAGCCTGTCTGTAATCAAGAATTTCATTGGAGGTTGAATAAAATTAAGCACGGGGTCTGGCAACCACTTTAAGGCCCCAGCGGTCCAGGACTAGCCCTAGTAAGGGTGTCCAGAGGCTAAACCCCCGGAAACTGAAATTTTAAGCATTTTTATTTTAAAATGGGGGAGGGCACGTGGCACCCCTCACCGGGTAAGGCTTGTGTGTCGGTCCCATTTCAGATGCATTCCCACTATATCGTTTTGTTTTAAATTCTAGAACCATACTTTTTGCCTATTTCTTTGATCTTGGAAAATTAGGCTTATTTGTAAGCTGCTTAGATTTATACAATTACTTAATGAGAAATTATACATGCTTTTCGAAACTGAGAGATAAATCCAGCAGCGGGCGTAGGACAAGGATGGAGCACACGTGGGTTTGTGGGCACCTCCCATTTTTTAACACATTATTTCTTTTACATAGAAACTGATTAAAAGAGAATACCACGGTTAAAAACACTCATTTCTAATATGCAGGTTTCTGCAGCTGTCAAAACTCTGAATCCATAATATATATTTTTGACCCCGACTTAAGGTTTTAGGGCTATTCTGGTGCATCGGTACAAATCCTGCCTGATCCACGCATCTGACCACGGTATAAATGAATTTTTAATAATCATATTTCATTCAATGAAATTTTCAATTATTATCTCAGTCACTGCCCAATGACATGAAATGCCAAGTAATGTTTTTAAAAATGACGTCTATTCGAGCATCCGACATTTGAACAAAAGAGTCTCTGGACTATCGGAACTTTGGAATATATGATGGTCACCGTAATTTTGATAGAGAATCGCTGTGTTAGGGTCATATACCCCCTTAATATTCTCATTTTCTATCCTTTTGCTTTGCAATTCAGTCTGATTAAAACCAGCCCCTCTTTCCTAATGACATCGATAGAAGGGGGGGGGTGGGACGGCTGGTTTTTAATCAGATCTTCTTTGCAATTTTTATGAAAGTTTGTGCCCCCATTTTTTTCAGCCCAGCGTTTATGAAAGTTTGTTGCCCCCCTCTTTTTTTTAAGCCAGCTTTATGAAAATTTGTGCCACCTCACTTTTATGAAAAGTTTGTTCCCTCTCATTTTTTGAACAAAAATAAGTCAGTTAATTCCCGAAACGCTTTGCTCCAGATTTACTTTTTACAAGCTTTTACTATGAGGTGAAGTCTCGTAAGCTAACAATAGATTGTTACTTGATTGCTGACTAGCGTGAAATTAATTTAAAAACCAACTTTCGTTTTTCTATATATGGACACGCTATGGCGGTCGTAAGCCAGTGCGTTTTTTTTGTTTTATGGCAACCTTAATCAAAATACCTGGTAATTACGATGTGAAGTAAATCCGCAAAATTGTATTTAATATTTATCGGTGCTTGATTTTGATCCTTATAGAAAGAATAGTTTATGATAATCAGCGCGCGGATCCAGAAAATTTTTTCAGGGGGAAATCCAACCTTAAGTAATAACTTGGAGTGCAAATATGAAATAACTAAATTTTTTCATTTCCTAGTAATATCGGCCATATAAGCTTTGCAAACCAAACACCCCCCCCTCTAGATCCGCTCTAGGATAATATAAGTAAGTTTTGGGGGCGTTTCTTAACTTCCATGAATTTAAGCATTGACTCTGACACGCATGCTTGCATCTTTGATGTTGAAGTCCGAAAGCTATGATTGAAATTTTTTTACTTCATTAATAATTAACGTAATATTGCTTAAAAATCTAACTTTCCTATTTTATAACACTAACCATAGCAGAAAATAATGAAAATAGAGAGTTAATTCGTGGACACGCTTTGGTGGCAGTGCTACCATAATAAATGAACTAAATGGGCACGTATGATTAGGACGACTCTAGTGATATCCAGTGTTTTGATTACGCGCATGTGCAATAGATGAATACAAACACCAAGCATAAAAACGTGGAGTGTTTGTTTACACCATGGCTACCATTTTTTTCCTTGTGTCCTGCCAATTTTGGGGAGTATACTCGTGTTGACTCGAGTTCAACACTAATGTGTGGGATAACGGTGTTTGGTTAACGAAATATTTCTCGCGAACACGAGTAACACGTGTTGTCTAATCAAACGTACCCTATGTGTCGGTACGCCACGAATGTCACGCAGGAGCAAAGTTTATCTGTGACCTTGAGGGTAATATGCCATCATTATTCAATATCTACATGTTTGTGATCTTTAAATGTACCGAATTGAAAAATCCTTCCAAAGGACTCAAAGGAGAAAGTTGCAAAGACACGATGGCACCTGCCTTTAGCACTAACCAAATTAAGTCCAGGGGTCATAACCCCTGTAATAAAGTTTGAACAACCTTCCCCTTTCCCAACATCTTTCATTCAAACCGGTTCGCGGTGGCTCAGTGGTAGAGC
>CAJDSM010001982.1:10288-26457 GCA_903981925.1 Ostrea lurida
CTTGACCGTGAGCCTGAATCGAGACGATCCGATGCTCTTGGGTACAAAAGCGACACACTTGACCGAGAGCCTGAACTGAGCACACACCCTGACAGGTGAGCTGACAAAAATTGGATGGCGTGCAGGTGGTTTGAAGATGGTGTCCTTGAAGACAGTAGAATTGAATGGCTTATTCTAAGGCAAATGCTTATAATTCATGCAGGTACACTGGTGAAAAAAAAATCGTAGGTCTTGTCTATGCCAAATAATGTTTATTCATGAGAAAGGCAACATTTTCATTATCATTGGCTTAAAACTTCTTTTTTTAAAAATGTTTTGAACGCAAAATAGTTCTTTAACAAAAGTTTAAAAATTAAAACTTATAAGACCAAAAATAACAAATAAGTTATTTGATTATTTTCTTTTTTAATATTTTACAAAGTAACGAACACTCACAAGTAGTGTTTTCCCATTCTTTCAATGTTTTTACAAAAATCTTGTAAAACGGGAGTTGACAGATGTAAGGGAGAGAAAGGACCGACAACTCTGTGCAAGAGAATGCCCTGGGTGTGATGACCAACATAGTTCAATTCAGCTGGATTTTACTTACTCCAACAAGTTAGAGCCTCAATTAACGTCCCATATACTGTGGAATCATCATTTTTCGTGGGGGACTAATTTATGTTTGTGGATTTCGTGGGTCACCCATGAATTTACGTCCCCACAAACATATTTTATTTTCCTTTTAATCTGAATAAATATTATGCCGTTCGCATTATTTATTAATTACCCACAAAATTACGTCCCCATGAACCAACAAAATTTTGGTTACCCACTAACATTGGACCCCACGAATTAAAATGATTCCACAGTATACCTCGGTTACACAGCGCCAAGTCAAAAGTATCTCGCCATGAACCTCTGAATAGCATGGAGTATATTTACCAGAATTAAGCATGTTAACTAATATGATGGTAATGAAACTATACTTAGTAAGGAGTAAACAGCTTGTGTACATGTATGCAAATACATGTGAATTTGTACTCTTGTTTACAGGTTATAAATATGAGAAAATGTCATGTATGGTGTTGTTTTTCCAGTGTCTGGCAACAACATTTCTATCAGTTGTTTTGCATCAATTCAACTGTTACAAATTGAATTTTCATAAGTTTTCCCCTGTAAATGGTAGCGAAAATAATTACATGTACAGGGAGATTGTGATGCAATTTAGGTAAAGCTACTAGAATTTTTTAAAAAGAGAAAACAATTACCTCATCCTAGGATATTTGATTAAGTCTCAGTATTATGCAATATTTTACAAGATATATGTGATAAACAAGTACTATGAAAGTTTGGGGTGGGGGTAAATTTTACTGTCGGCCAGTAAATTCGGACAGTCCACTAGCTGGTCCAACTGCCCAACAAGTTTTAAATGTTTTCAGTGAAGACTTAGAACTTGGAGAGTTTAATCAATCCTCATGATCAATTTAATCTTGATGATTTAAACATGATCGAGTGACCATCTGGTATTGATCAATTGTCATATAAGCCAAAATGAAAGGATGGATAATTCTTACCAAATGTTTTCATAGGTATAAATCAAGTAAGGACTTAGTCATAAGATGGTGAATCAGTTTTTTAAACTAATGCAAGGCTTTAGCAAGAATTACATGTAATAATTTTTGATGAATAATCTGCTTCAATAATAATTAATCTACTCTTACAAAGTCTAACATCTGTTGATTGTCCCATTGAAAATTAATTCAGCTTTGCTAGTACAGGTTTAGAGCAAAATTATACCAAACCAAGAAAGCCAAATGCAGCAAAGTTAAGGGGGATCTCTACATTGTCATAATGGCTGGCTTCCTTTCGAAATATGGATGAAAATATTACTATATCAATTCATTTCAAAATTAAATGGCCTAGCCGACTAGCTCAGTAAGTTAGCGCGTTGCCTTCTGAACTGTAGGTCGCGGCTTCGATTCCAGCAGGGGTTTTAAATTTTTTTCAAATTGCTTTCTACTAAAACTGCATTTTTTGACGAAATTGAGTGAATTTCAAACTTTTCCTTTTCAAAATATTGCTCAACATATCCTCTATTTTTCATCCACGTCAAATTTCTCTGGTGTAGCATTCCACCTTAATTTATGATATGAACCATTATTAAACTTCACCAAATTCTTAAAACATCTGTAAAGTTTTTGGTTGATTTAACCCTCCCTCATATCCCCACACAACAGATCCTAAATGTGCCTCAATCAATTCTTGCTGAGCTAAGTCTAGACTTAGTGATAATATCTAGGTCAACAAACTCAAACACAACTACAGGCATGCAAAACCACCAAGCAGTAACACGCGTGCCTTTTAAATATTTTCCTCTTCATGAACAACCAATCAATACACCTGTATACAAGGAACTTGTAATTTACCTATATTGGTGAATTTGATGTCCAATATGTTCATGAAACATTTTAAAGATATTGCAATGATTCTACCTTACCATAAATTACTGCATTGTATTGCACAAACACTTCAATGGCCTTGCAGAAGTTAGTACAAAGAGATCGCAAACACAGATATGATTCAAACCAACTATGAAACCAGCATGCCTCAACTAGCAGAGATCAAAGATCAAGGTCACCAGTAACCTTTTTTTAAAAAAAGGTAATGTATTGTTCTGTTAACAATACAAGGAACTAGCTAGAAACTGGAATCAAATTGAATTTGGATTCTAACATATCCTACTCCAAAGACTCATCATTATTGAATTACTAGTCTGTTGTTCAGTTCATAAGTACTTGTGGTATCATGTTCTCATACATTGACATTAATTAAATATTTATATACATATTCCGTACTTCAATAAAAAAAAATATATTACTGTGCAAACATATTTTTTCACTTCCTGCACTGTAATGAAACGTTTTCAACAAATGCCATATATTCATAAAATTTACAAGAATCCTGCATCTTGACTTCAACAAAAAGAATATCATTCAATTGAATTTCTTTCCATGAAACAGCTCATTTTCAGCTATTAATATTCCTGCTTGACATTTTTGGGTCTAGACAAATAGGAAATAGACAGCCATTCAAAATGCCCATGTCCCCGGAGACGGCTGATACAGAGGCTGTATACACGGTAAATCACTTTACAATCAGACTAGTGTGTGTGGACTAGCTAGCTGTTTTGACCTGGTTTCCAGCAGCCACTTTCCATAGCCAGATCATAATGAAAATCTGTCTACTGCCATCAAAACTACTAGTATACAAACTCTTCCTGTAATCTGGCTGTTAAGCTGACAAAAACTCTTCCTGTATATGTTTTGTCATCTGCTATTCTCAGCTCAGAAAAAGATAACTTCTGAAACTTACCCTCAGGACAGACTTTAGATCACATCCTGCTCGTGAAGATATCAAATAGGATGCCAAAGACAGGATTATTCTTCTGTCTAGACACATTCACTTGAGCCGCCTATACATCAAAAGAACCTTTGGCTAATTCATTAATGTAAAACATCAGTTATCACCAAAGACAAAGGACACTGAACTAAAATTTGGTTAATATTCCAGGAATTCATTGGACTCCTCAGTCTTCTATACAATGACCAAGTACCCCCAAAACCTCTTGGAGAATAAAGTGAGATGCGAACTGACCCACTTTATGTAGACAAGCAGTATATCATTGGTCAAAAGAAACTAGATCCTATTTGCTAGCAAAAGAAACCTACTGAAAATAACTCATCAAAGTATAAATTATTCAGTATTAACAGACTGAACTTTATAGCGTTGACAGACAAAATCCAACGCAGAATGATCACAATGACTTCAATAAAAAATATCTGCTATCAGTTTTTAAAGTGGACCTACTTATATTCAGACACTGAATCTTGGTAAAAAAAAAGTTTCGAATCAGTCTGCACTAAAAGTCTATCTTATTTACAGACAGATCCATGATCAATCATGTACATCACGCAGATAAGCATTTGATCTAATTTTCCTTTGTTCAATGAAAATGAAGTTAATGCATTAGATTTTCCACACATACCTGAAGGTAAATTTGAAACAAAATTCCATGAATTTGATACAGAAACTACACACTCTGCTTTTCCCCTCTAATCTCTCGCTCTACTGACACATATATCTAATAATAGCGTTCCAATACACCACAGTCTGGGCATACCTAATATTTTCTCAATTATATAGTGTTATTAACTCCTCCATGGCAAAGTTCATCTCAGGTGAACTCTAAGGTGCACCAAAAATTTTGTGGAATAAGTCCCAGTGAAGCCATTCAGAGATCCTGACTTTATATCCCATATCTAAGTATACACATGATGATGGACGATCAACTTTCGACTATGAATTTCAGCTATCTCTTGATTAAATTTGGTTAAATTTCAGCACTTTCTAAGAAAATATATCACACATCACTGTGTAATTTTGAGAAAAAATATTCAAATGATTTAAAAAAAAAAATTAATTAATTTGATACTTTAATTTCGACTTTTTAAAAAAAAAAAAAATAAAAATTTAAAAAATTTTTTTTTTTAAATAAAACATTTACAATACACCATTAAGATCTTTTTCTTCTTTTGAAATGAATAAAAAAACAACAAAAAAACCCACCTCAAATTAAATCGTAGACACAAATCTAAAAGGCCAACTCCACATTAGAATGGAAAATTGCAGTTTGTGATTAGAAATTGTAGACAAATTACTCACCTCATGGGAAAAAGTTGAATATCCACGATTTCATCCTTATCAATTGGTAGGGAAAATGCAGACAATATGCATGGTGCATTCTGCACCAAAGTGCAACAGAACTGCTGCATCTCTGTCGTCTGCAAGGGAGTGTTTATTATTTTTGGCACCTTCAACAAATCTCTCCCATCAATGTTCTTCTTAGGATAAAAAATTGATTTTTCATGTAATTGACTTAGAGTCTAGACAGTATTGTTACTGCACCATCATTCAGGAGTCAAATGCCTGACAAACACAGACAAATTGAAGAAAATAATTCTGGGCGAAGTTATTTTATATGCAAAAACTGAACAAAAATACATATTGTCATCAACAAGAATATCTACATATTTTCTTGGGATACCATTCAATACACTTTCTAATACTTTGCAATCACAAAACGACTATCATGATGCGACATCATAAATAGGTAGAGCTAAAGGGAACACAAGCACCCCTTAGAGGAGAAAAAGGGTCATAAAATTGAGATGTACGCGATATCAAGATTTCATTTTTCCTCTCGTATGAACAAATTTACAAAGGGATAAATTAATCTACTCACCACATAGCAAATCTATTGAAATAAGTAAGATACAATGATATCAGTCCCTTTCCTCGCATCCTTGGTATGTCAGCCACAGAGCTAAAGTGAAACAGACAGCTTTTTCAGACAATAACATTTTTACTGTCAGTGTGCAAGTACAACATGTGCATTCCTTCAGTATTTGCCCAAGACATTCCTTGGCTGGAGGAGCTAGTTGCCAACAATTACATAAAGGATGCATGCATAACACTGCAGCTAACACAGAAAATATTTGCAGTCTGTCAATGCCACTTTTTATTAAAAAAATCCTCAGATATTTAACTTCGAAACACCAAGTCAGGCATTTACAATTTTCGAAGACAGTGAAGATTTCTGAATCTTTCTGAGTACTTATTTTTTTGGTCTAGACTAATAGTGTCCTTGACCTTATTTAACAAATTGACCTACAATACTTGAATAATCAATACTAACAATACTATTACTTTACTGGCAGGACATAGGATAAAAGGCCTTTGGACCACTATGCTCACCCAAGTCATGATGTTCAGTCAAATAGATATGGTTTTATTCATTTTAGCAGCGTGTCCCACTATTATCTGTTTCTTAGTATATTATAACAAGAGGCATTTGGGATTCATTGTTCACAAGGTTCCAAATTACAGCTTACCTATTCGCAATGGTGACTACTTTGGTTGTGGGCTCCCCAAATTACCATTCTCTTAGCCCACTTTGGCAACCGAAATTGTCCAATCAACATTTTTCCTTCCAACTGATTCAAAACCTATTATAATCAAAGTTCAATTTCTGGTTGAGTTTTTGTCATGAGGTCACACATTACTGGGGTATCATACCCCCCTAAATGTAAACCAGAAGTTGAATAATGCAATGGTTACTTCAAGGAGTACGAAATGAAAGGAAAGCATCGGAAACCATGTTTATACCAAAACAGAAAGGTAAAATCTGGCTCGAAGAAAGCCAAAAGGGGATGACATAGCATAACAGGAAAGGTTAAATCTGTACTACAGGTTGTACAGTTATAAACTCGACAGCATCATAAAACAAGAATTTTTTAAATATCCTAAAAGGCTGATGGAAATTGAGAACAAACAGAAGAAGCCTGTGTTAGAGTCAGACGCTCACAGTGAAGATCATAAGTCCAGACGCTCACAGTGAAGATCATAAGTCTCTGCACTCTGATATTTTTGCTGAGTTGACCAAACTGTTTTAGACCTGTCATGTATTGATGATGAAGACCAGACCATTATCTGATTATGATTGGCAATTGTGATCTGGATGAAATTATAGCCCAAGGGACTGATGTTGGTGCAACTTACAAATATAGTTGAGTCTTCTAAACAGTTTATTAGATCTAATGTATAAAAGGGTGAAAATAATGAATACTGATCATGCCTGCAATCTCATATGTCCCAAACAGAATATAAAACAAGAGTTGGGCAAACACGGGCCCTGGATACACCAGAGGTGGGATCAGGTGCCTAGGAGGATCCCGTCGACTGGTCACATCCGCCATGAGCATATTGTCTTGATCAGGTAAATGGAGAAATCTGTTGTCAAAATCATTGTATAAGAATAGCCTAACAATTGGCATAATACATGTCAGACAGCAGGTTGTACTGGCAAACTAGATCGTTATATTGACCATAGCATTTGCAAAATGCTGACTTTTAACATGACTGTTGAAACACTTAGGATAATTTGCAGCAATTTTGGCTGAATATTACAAAGTAAAAAATAAGAATAACATTAGACCAATCACAGGATAAATTTTGAGCCATGGAAATATAGCATTTGAAATATATTCCAATTTGAGTGAAGTAAGAGCAACAACTTGTACATGGAAATTTTGTCCAGCAATACTCGTCATTTTCTTTATCACACAATTTATTCAATTCAGCAAATATATCTGAAGAAAGTATCTTAAAACATGTGTTTTAATATGGAATAGATAAGTATAAATGCAAATTAACATAGGATCATACAGAATTGGATAACAGAACAACTTGAAAACCAAACATGGATTACAGCTTATTCTCTAAAATCAAACAGTCACTTCATGGAAAGTTTACTGGTCCAAGTGCTCATCCCTCTGATGGTTCACCAAGTCAGCTCAAGATAGTCATACTTTTAATTCTGATCAAACTCAGTCTGCCACCTGTTGTTGATCATCCACATTTAAGAACTTGGGTAAAAGAGATGCAACGTTTCAAATTAAGAGTCGCCCTCCCTTCCAAGGGTGTGCAATAACTATTGCCTGATGCCCAGGGCTACCAAATGAAAAGGCCAGGCAAGAACAAAATAATTAATGCTATGTTAAAATTGTTGTGCAAGTAAATAAAAACCATCATTTGTCGTACAACTTTATGTTGGCCGAGTTAATGTACTATGGTTTAACTTTGTCTTCCATCTGTTTTAATGCAAGCTTCTATAAACCATGACTTAATAAAAGAGACAAGTCAAAATAAGCCCTGCAATAGATATCTTCATATTAAAAATTCTCTAAGTTTCATAAAATCAAAAATGGTCTTCCTCTGCCAAATCCCAGAATGATAGAAAGTCCTGATAGACAGTGATTACTAGAAGGCACCCAGAGCCACCCCCCATATGGCAGAGCCCAATAGGAATTTTCATTTCACATGACTAAATCTTGTACACATTTTCTTACGAGTACAATTTATCAAAATTGAATATGAAAGCATCTTTTTGTTCACACCACGAGACCTAAAATACAAATTGCATGCATCCTTATGTTCATATAGTGACTGAATTTGGTTCATACAATGCCTCACTCTGTCCACCAAGCATAGGATGGGACCGTGGGCCACTCTGAAGGACAATAATGGTTTATATACGTGCCTGATAACGACGCAGAATTTTGCATTAATTAGTACATTTTGCATCAAGTTTAACACAAAATGTAGTATATTAAACATGAAATTCAAGGCCATGAAATCTGCACTGGTTGAAGGCAAAGCCAAGTAATTTTAAAATTAATACTGCTCCAGCTAAACTTTAAACCTGAGAAATAGATCCATATTTCAATTATAACACAAGTTAAACACGTGACCAAGCTAGCTCTTTTAATACTGCTCGAGCCAAAGTTAGTTCATAATGCATTTGCTTCTATGTGTTACTGCCAGCTTATTCATCGGACAATAGTCTGATCCAGAGTTTGAGAAACGCAAAACTGGAAGCCCAATATTAAATTGGAATTATAGTTACCATTTCTCTTCATTATTTCCTATCCTAGGATTGCTTGAGTCGAGGTTTTGAGAATCCTATTGTTCTGCTGATTCTGTTGGCAGCAGTTTAAGAATCCTTTGCCTACTGTATATACTTGCATATAAGTTGTGTTTTTTTTGGAGTAGAAAATCAATCCTGAGGTCTATGTCCGACTTGTATGCGCATACTTATGTCGTAATTTTTTTCTTGGCACACAACTATAGCGACATTTAACGGAATTTAGAATGTGTTAATGACGGTTTAGTCAGTAGCAAATCAACAAACATATGAATTATAGCTTAAATAAGACTGTGAAAATAACGAACAGTGATCTTTCTAGTTACCCCTATAAGAAAAACAAAATTACCGGTAACAATTTTACAATATACGGTACTTCCACGATGATTTTAGGCTATGTATATGGAACATTTTACAAAAAACGAACCTGATTTAATAATTACTGTACATTGATATACTTTTAATATCATGGTAACTGTGCAGTATATAATACCGAAAATAAAAACAGACATTGAAAAGTGATTTCCTTATCTATTAAGTATATTAAAACATGAGGTTATCGTAAATAACAATTGAGATTGACTCTGTGCAACAAAGAAACACAACTCTTGCTAGAAAATGGAATATCAAGATGGCGGACAATTTGACAAAAATTCAGTCCTGACTTGTGTACATGTAAGAGGGTCAGTGTTAAATTCTTCAAAAATTATTTGAAAAAAGGGGTTACCAACTTACATATGGGTCGACTTATATACCATAGTGATTGATTGATTATTTATTGTTTTATGCCCAACTTGAAAATATTTCACTCATATGGAGACGTCACCATTGCCGGTGAAGGGCTGCAAAATTTAGGCACTCAGGGCATTTATGGTAGTGTCTTCGGATAAAATTTAAAGTAATCTGTGATGTAATGCTCCCTTGGAAAATCAAAGTGTAACTAGAACTGTCCTTTCCCCCCGTGAGGCACACTATACATGTATAATGAACAACAGACTTCCTCAGATCAAAGCAGAAGTTGTCTAATAGTATGTTGTTCAAGAGGAGTTGTGGGCAATACATTGAGGCATATGCAGGTCAAAAATATATGTCTAAATGTTCATGTCTCATAAATAAATTGTCCAAGATAAAATTAATTCCTGACAATATGCACCTCTCCATTATGTAATCTAACACTCCACTAAATTTCATCAAAGTCCTCAAGTCGTTCAGGAGGAGTTGTGAACACTTTGAGGCATATGTTGGTGAAAAATGTCTAGGTCAAAATATTCATATATTCTACATAAATTGTCCGAGAAAAAATTCCTGACAATATGCACATCTCAATTATGTAATCTAACACTCCATAAAGTTTCATTAAAATCCTGCAAGTTGTTTAGACAGAGTTGTGGACAAGGCAATGAGGCATATGTTGGTGAAAATGTCAAAATCCAAACGTTCATATCGTCTACATAAATTGTCCCGAGATAAAATTCCTGACAATATGCATATAAGCACATTTCCCCAGAGTTAGTTTTCTTGTTCCACTAGCACTGGATTGGCCCTATTTACATCACATCTTGGGTCATAGTTGATGAGCTGATATTTTTTTCATCCAGTAGTATTTGTCACATATTTCTCTCTCAAACCAAAAAAAAAATCAAAAAAATAAATAAATCAGAAAAGATCAACTAGAAACAGATATGTTAATTCAAATGGATACAAATGAAGTATGGACAGTTAGCCCCAGAACTACTGACAGTAATATAACAAAACACTTTAACATGGACTTGATACATGCAAGTTAAAATATAAATATGCAAACAATGGCAAGTTTTTTATATATTTTATCATTAAACATTTGTTTGATAACTTCTGGCCAACTGGTGAATGATTCAATTATATACATCTTCAAGTTTAAAAACAGTTATGAATTTTCCCTAGACCATGGGATTTTGCAATATCTGAATACTTTTTACAGTACTTGTAATGCGTGAGACTTTTCTCATCGTCAAAGTTCAACAGTCATGCAGTGTTGTCCACTGTCTCTGTCTAGCTGATGTTTTCTCTTCATAATACTTAAGTGGATAGAAAAAGGTAAAGATAATAAACATTGCACGTGATCAAAAATCCTATAGAGAATACAAAATTGAGGAAAGAGCAAAACATGGACCCCAGGAAACATAGATACATCTCCATTTTGTCACTGAACTGACCATTGCCTTCAATGCACAATGCATATATATGTAATTGACCTGGCAATAAAATGGATTCATACGCAAAGTCGATGTAATAATTGTTTACTTTCACTTTAGATTTACTAGCCTGACAGACTAACACAGCATTGATGTTTGCTTGCCCGACCTATAAAATCAGTAGCCCCGGGCAGTGGTATCATTGCTCTACATTCAGTGGCATGATACTCAAATTATGGTAGCAAGTTAAGGTCATGTCACAAATCATTCAGAATGCTTGATTTCCACTGCATGAAATATATTTGAAAGCTTTGGCTGAAAACCCACTTTATATCTCTCATGAAAGGGAAATGTGTATATGAACTTATCAAAAATAAGAAAGGATCCAAAGACATGTCACATATATTAACAGCACTACTTGAAATGGATCAAACAAAGTAGAACTCCACTAATGGTATCAATTTAGGTTCCTCATTAAATTTAAACAATATGAACAAGAAATACAGTAAAATACCTGTATCTCGAACATCGGTTATCTCGAATACCCCGCTTATGTCGAAGTCGACGGCCGGTCCCAGCCGTTTACCCTATATAAATGATTTAAAATATTCTGATATCTCGAACACGGTTATCTCGAATACCCGCTTATGTCGTAGTATTTTCAAGGTCTACGCCCTATTTCACCTGGTTTATCTCGAAGTGCAGTCAATTTTCCCGGTCTGCTTACCATACCTGGCCTACTCAAGTCACACATTCACGCCCCGCGGAAACTAATTATAATTGTCCGCCAGTAGTCCACGCTCGCCGTTTTCAGGTAGACCCGCGTGCAATAATTAGTTTAACAGCTTGGGTACTCGGTGCACTTTTTTAAGTCAGCCGCCAATTACGACCTAACACGCTGATTCATCAAATACCTCCGTCCAAGAAAAGAAAAATGTTTGAAGATCGAATTCGGATATCTCGAACCCCGGATATCTCGAAGTTTTTTCAAAGTCCCTCAGACTTCGAGATAGAGGTATTTTACTGTACTGTAAGTAAAACTCACAAAGGATACCCCTCCCCCCATCTTTACACTCGCTTGAGTCACTGAAGCTTGAACAAAGAAGATATATGCCCAGACACAAATCCATGTAAAAAAAACCTATGTTTGACCTTGAAATCAAGGTCAAGGTTATACGGGTCATGATGTTAAGTTGAATACATCCTTTAATGGTGATACACTCAAAAAATGCCAAATATAATCCATGTTAGTCTTAAACCTTTGACCTTGAGGTCAAAAGTCAAGGTCATATATAGGTCATGAATGTATGCAATACATCCTCTCATATTGATACACCCATACGCTAGATATGGGATGCATACATTAAAGAACAAAGAAGTTATGGCCTAGACACAAATTAACACACGCAGACCAACAGAGTATATGACACACTGTCTCATGGTGATGCATCCATGTGCCAAATACAGGATGCCTATGGTAAAGAACAAAGAAGTTATGGTTTGGACACAAATTCATGTTAAAAACTGACAATTTTGACCTCGAGGTCAAAGGTCAAGGTCATACAAAGATCATGAATATACGCAACACATCGTCTCATAGTGATACACCCATGTTCCAAATATGGTATGTCTACCTCAAAGAACAAAAGAAGTTACGGCCTGGACACAAATCTGCAGACACGAATCAACACATGCAGACAGACAGACAGACAGACAGAGTACATGACACATTGTCTCATGGTGATGCATCCATGTGCCAAATACAGGATGCCTATGGCAAAGAACAAAGAAGTTATGGCCCAGACATGAATTCATGTTAAAAACTGATAGTTTTGACCTTGAAGTCGAAGGCCAAGGTCATACCGAGGTCATGAATATACGCGACATATCATCTCATAGTGATACACCCATTTGCTAAATATGGTATGCCTACCTCAAAGAACAAAGAAGTTATGGCCCAGACACGAATCTGCAGACAGACGGACAGATGGACGGACAGTGATTCCTATATACCTACCCCACCCCAAACTTGTTTGCGGGGGGTATAATTAAAAGTTTACAGAGTCTGCAAGAATAGTATCTGAAGTTCTCCAAACATTATATAAATGGGTGATTAATGTTTGGAATGAAGATAAAATTGTGAATATTGCATGCTACTGATGACAACATTGGGAATTGTCATCCTCAATAAAACTACCCATACTGTCATCTAGCTGGCACACTTGCTGCATATTTGTGTGTGTTTTGGGATAGAAGATACATGTATATCAATTACATTATGAAAACTATCCAAGCGGATTGGAAAAAAAAATTACTGTCTTAAAAATTTCATGCTTCCCATGTTACCTCCCTTGGATTGTAAATTCACACAGAAGAGGAAAATAAGTCCTTATACTTTCCAAGAAATGGCCACACATTTAAAGGGACACAAATCTTCCTTTGCAAGTGTAGTTCATAGTCCCCATATTATGCATTTTAGCCAATAGAACCGTGGTATCTGAACGAAATTGCACATACACAACCATGAAGAAGAAATCCTGATAAAAGAAGAAAATGCTTTAAATCTACCAACACTATCTGAGACCCAGTCAATTAAAATCTTAGTAACCTTTGCACATGAAGTGCAAGATACCACATTAATTTTTTTTAAATTCTGAGTTTTAGATAAAATTGGCTATGCAACCTTTTGAATTGACACGCTTGAACCATTTGAAAACATTATAAATTCATTCCCCCTTTTTTTTTTAAAAATATCGTTGCGCAAAAAAATAAACGAACTTTAATATTCGGGAAGTAAAAAATAATCGATAATTAGATTAATCAAATGTATCTTTTTGATTGATTAATCAGTGAATAATCCGAATTCATTCTTTTAAAAAAATTCAAGTACTGCATAAGTATATTAAGTTTACTTTATTTTTACCCTAAATCATTTAACTTGTAAAATTGTGACTGAATCTTCATTAATTAAATATTTCTTCAAAGTTAATATTAGCTTCTTTCTGTAAATTGTAATGTAATAAAAACATTAAGTCATTGTTGGTAGCTTGGTTATATATTGTTTTACGTCCCTCTTGAGAATATTTCACTCGTATGGAGATGTCACCATTGCCAGCGAAGGGTTGCAAATTTAGGCCTGTGCTCGGCACTTGAGCAGGGAGGGATCTTTATCGTGCCACATCTACTGTGACATGGGACCTCTGTATTTGCAGTCTCATTCGAAGGACCACCCCATTTGGTCACCTCTTATGACAAGCAAGAGGCACTAAGAACCTATTCTAACACGGGTATAAGTTTTGCAATACGTACCATATCATTTCAGCCCTTGTCCAGGGCAAGTAAAAACCAAGTTCGGACAAGCGAGTTTCTACATACACACTTGCCTGATCGATGAAGCGAGTTTCTACATACACACTGGCCTGATCGATGAAGTTTACTGTGCCGATAGCCGCTACAGGAAACCCACATTTCCGATAGTGTAATAAACACATACTTTACAATTTGCTTTTGGGATAGATCTCGAGACTTTTGTTGTTCTTATCGGATGACTTGGCATCATCAACCATTTTTGTTTTTAGTTATTAACCCCCCCCCCCCCCAACAAACAATGTTAATGATTATTCACATCGTTTCAATTTTAACAACTGACTATCGAAAGTCAGTGATATATCACAAATGCACACTCTGAGCAGTGTTGGTGCATAAAAATTGAGCTCTATAGGAAAAGTACAGTTAAAGCAAAGTCCTTTTGTGTTTCGAAAGTCATGTACAAGTGTTGTGGAACATGTAGCGTATATAGAAGCACAGGTGTTGACTTACGTGGTAGCTAGCCAGTAGAAGGTTATTTCTCACTCACCAAACGCACGTATAGAATGCAGCGGATCAATATTAAAAAATATTTGATCGGAAATCTCCATTATCACACTGTCAAAACACATTCAGCTCCTGAAGACAGTTGTAAAAAATTCAGCCTTTACTTTCCATGTAGAATAGTATCTTTATAAATCTGCATTCTTTCACAAAGCCTCAGGTTTATATATATATATAAAAATATACATGAAAAAGAAAAATCTTGAAATTTTTTAACTTAGCTGTTACATTTCTTCACGAACCATTTCATTAACTGGTAAGGTCACTTTGATGTGACCCACATTAAATGTTTTTAAATCCCTGTTTAATAAACTATATCAGTGGCGCGGTGGCTCAGTGGTAGAGCTCTTGCCTCGTGATCGGGAGGTGTGCGTTCGAGCCCTGTGCTCAGCATCCGGCCGCATCAAACCTAAGACGCTAAAATAGGTAGTGATTGCTCCTTCGCCAAGAGCTCGGCATTTAGAAGCGAGAATCACGGGTCCTTCAGATATGACTTTAAAAACGGAGGTCCCGTGTTGCAGCATGTGTGGCATGCAAAAGAATCCTCACTGCTAAAAGCCATGAGTGTTAAACCTTTGTGCATTAGCCAATCAAAAAGCACATTACAAAACAGTTGCATTAGTTACATCCCTTATTTTTCCACAAACTTAAATAATACTCAACCTTCTATTAAGAGCTAGGCATAAGTGTCAATGTGTTTTCTGGCATCAGTTGATTTTTCAGTCATTTAAGTCTCGTGTTTTCCAGTGGCGAAGAAAGTAAAGTATTAGCCTAAATACTCCTCCATTTTGGGTGCCAATTAAATTTTGAGTTTTCATCTGGATCTTGTACTTTTATAGCCAAAAAATAAAAAGCCCCCCCTCCCCCCATCTAGTGTTGTGGTACTAGAGTAAATCATTCTCAAAAAAGTTCTTAACAACTTCATAAATGTGAGGCTGTCACCTATATAATCAGTAACGACACATTACATTTAGCGTATGTTAAGTGCGCATGATCTTCAATTTATTTCTTCTTTTTTAAAATCAAGTTTGTAAAGGACTGCGCATTTAAAGTTGCTGAATATTTAAATAAAATGTATCACACCTTACAAAGCAAAGCCTTATAAGGTCCGACTTCACATGCATAGTGTTATTCAGAGTTGTTATTGGAAAATGACTGTGTAAAGCTAGTTTTAACCCTGCTAGAGAGAGACTTGCAAGAAAAAGGCTTGGTCTCAAAACATTGCTGGAAATGCTTTCGTAACTACGGAACTTGTTTTAATCATCTTTGTTGCCAGTAATAAATATTGCATGTAGTTGAGGTTAACATTGAAAATTTTCACCCTGAGAAAAATTGTCAACAGAGGCATAAGCTGTTGACAATGATTTATCAAGAGGTGTAAAATTTTCAATGTTACCCTCAACTACATGCAATATACTGAATGTTATATATAAACAAACCGTTTAGTTGAGAACGTAACGTCTGTTGACTTTTGATCAATCACTGTCATACGATGCTTTGTATGGTAAAGCAAGTATTTGCCTTTGTTACATATGACATCGTCTAGAGCAATCTATGGCAAATCATACACGCATTAATTTGATGCATGTGATACTTTTTTT